>JACEVL010000618.1:2982500-3026636 GCA_020284085.1 Aporrectodea caliginosa
ATATATATATATATATATATATATATATATACGCAGGATTAGTTGGAAAAAGAAACAAAGGCAGACCAAGACTATGCTGGACAGATAAGATTAAACGAGGACATAACATCGCTTGGGACTAACACTAAGCCTGGGAGCAATGGACTTGACAAATGACCGAGGACAATGGAGTTCATTTATTCGTACCCATCGCCGCCAAATTGCTGGCGTCGGGAACTGATCACGATGATGATGACATACGCAACACTATATACATACATTCATCCAGTCATTCACTCATATTATAAAGAAACCAATCTAATGGCACCAGTCTGCAACACATTATGAATACATTAAGTTGTAAATTATGTATATTTTCAAAATTTCTCCGCACCACACAAACCTCGAATCAGAGATACCAGATTATTCGCCAGGGCTATAATGCCATGAAAATGTCTCGGTAGGAGAAAAACTGAACACAAATGCAAAAGGGCAGAGTCAAGAAGCTATAGGTCAACACAGCTGAAGGATCATCATTAGACAGTAATGCAATATAAATCAAAAGTGGATTATGATGCAAAAAACAGTCTTGCATTGGATGGGGAAAAGTACTTCAATTTTAAACTGACTCATAGAGTCTTATGTCCATCAATTTTAAACTGACTCATAAAGCCTCAAGTCCATCAATTTTAAACTGACTCATAAAGCCTCAAGTCCATCAATTTTAAACTCACTCATAAAGCCTCAAGTCCATCAATTTTAAACTGACTCATAAAGCCTCAAGTCCATCAATTTTAAACTCACTCATAAAGCCTCAAGTCCATCAATTTTAAACTGACTCATAAAGCCTCAAGTCCATCAATTTTAAACTGACTCATAAAGGGGGATATCAAACCCTACTGACGCATCAAAGTAGTTCCAAGATAGGGTGTTCCACAGTACATGGATGTAATTCATATAACTGATATCTTTGACAGAATCCAGGGAGATAACACACCCCATTTGAGAGAGGACTACAAACAGCTCAGTATGCTGGTTAGGTTCAACGGGTTTCAATTGGCATTAACTCATCCTCAAAGAAACGCCTCCCCAATGAATAAAACCAGATATACCCTGACAATTATGACCAGTTTATGATACAACAACTGATATACACCCACAATTATACGAATATATTATATAGGCCTACTGCCTGTGATTTTCCTGAACAGGTCGGAATGTTGGACAATGCGAAAGCAAGATGAGAAAAGAATTAACACAGCAGAAATGAGTTGGCTGTGGAAGATCGCAGGGATTTCAAGAGTACAGAAAATAAGAAATGATGACATAAGCCATAAGACGATCATTTGGTATTCATTCAAACAACTCTGCTACACAAAGTCGTTTAATCTTCCCACTGACAGTGTACGGCCAATGTACTCATGATAGCCATGTTGGCAGAGGTGAAAGTGGAACCAAAATCTCAAAACAGATTTCTGCCCTAGTGTGGACCGTGGAGTTGACCCCAATCTTTCAATTGATAGTCAACCACTATAGACTATCGACACCATTAAAAAATTCCCCCGGGCTTCTACAGTCTACACTGAGAGCGCCTCTGAACAGGCCATATTGGGAGAGGTGCTTTACAAAATTATGTTCAGATACATTACCATATAAAAAAATCAGCACACCCTTTGCTCAATTACCAATGAGTTAACTGATCAATCCTCAATGTGTCTGCTTAGTAATGTACAGCGGTATAATTAGAAAAAATTGCCCATTCAGTAGTGTAAAGTATTGTATAGAAAAACATTTATGTCTTTGACAAAAATACAAGCAGATGATGCAAACATGATGCAACAATTACGCCTAATGCATAAAAATTGAAAGACTATTGCATAAAAATTGAAAGACTATTGCATAACAAACATTTAAACATACATACACTAACGTGTCTCACGTTCATTACTGATCTCTCTCCTTCTCTCCGACGATACTAAGCTTTCCTTACTCGAGTTTAAAACTAAACTGTTTATTACGTTTTGTCGCCTGGCCGTTTAAGGCGTCTAAACAATTTCAAGGACTGTGTTTGCGAATTCTCTAGTTTATTAGACACTTTAATTGCATTCGCCCCATTTGATAAACGTTGCCGGGCGCCAAAGGCCTTACATTTTCCGGTGTTTATGCGGTAGTAGCCGAGGTTAAATATTTTCTACTCCAGCGTTAACCCTGAGCCCCTATAAATATAACATCTGCCTTCCGCCAGCCGCAGTTCAACAGCTGTGGCGTGTTTGCCTTTATCTAACCCCGCAGGGGGCGCGGGGGCTGGGTAGCCGAAGAAACGGTTTATGGACCGTGAGATTCCTGACGGCAGCGTTCTCTAACCGAATTTCCTGGAAGCAACCATAACAATACATTCCTGTTGGAGACAATGGGGTGTCCAATGAAGTGCGCTTCAATCTTCGAATGACGGCCTCGATTTATGGCTTCAAGATTACTTGCCTCAATTTATTGTTTTTTTCTAGATTATTTTTGAGACTGTCTCAATCTTAGAGAGACTGTCTAAGTCTTAGAAAGACTGTTCCAATACGTGAGGAACTGCCTTAATCTTATAGACTGTTTCAATGTACAGAGACTGGACTATAAACCCATAGCTTGACAGTTCAAATCTGGGCAAGATTTCTGTTCCATACGCCCCCTACAAAACGGCTATAAGAGGTACTGTTACATAAAACTGTATACTATTGGTGGGAAGATAATCTAACCTATCATCTAACCTATTGACTTCTACATACATATACACTTAAATACATACACAGGGCATCCATCCGTTGATGGTCATTTCAATTTTCAAGTGAAACTGTACGCATTGTCCAAAGTCTTGAGAGATTTTAATATGCATTCATGGAAGCACCACTATCTAATGATTAAGCATCAATCAGTGGTGCTGAGCATTTGTGAATGAAGGACTTGTTCAACAGAAGAGGAGGCTTAAACCCGTACTCTCCGTGTTACAAGGTGAGCAATAAACCAATTGGCTACTGTGTTCCAAGCAATGGGACACCATGTCCTATAATGTGTGTCTTCTAGACGAAATCTAGCAGACAAAAGAAACGAAGACAATGAGGCACTGGAAAGAGGCAACAATTTGAATCGGACTGACCTGAGGATCGCCTCCGCCATTGCAACTCGCGCTCTGTTTCTGTTCAGCTTCTCAAGAAAACTCTCTGCATCAGCTCCTCCTTCATTCTCTGCCTCTGCAACTGAGCTTGGCAGCTGGGAGCTGAAATGATAAATATATGTCATGCAATTTGAATAACTTAAATAAATTGCAAATAATAATTTAGATTATGTTGTCCAATCTAACAGAGTCCACCTAATCTAAGAGCAGAGTCACTTACTGCCACCAGTGGCCACCACCACTTTTCTACCACCACTTTTCTACCACAACTACCACCACTTTTCTACTACCACTTCTACCACTTTTCTACCACCACTTCCACCACTTTTCTACCACAACTACCACCAATTTTTTACTACCACTTCTACCACTTTTCTACCACCACTTCCACCACTTTTCCACCACCACTTCTACCACTTTTCACCATAATCACCACCACTCCAGCCACTTGGCGTCAATGGGCCTTTGTGGGATACCATAAATGCGCTATATTAAATGGTTTGATACATACAATACATACACAAAATGGGTGTGAGTGAATGACTTCCAGTCTTCCCAGGTGGTAATTTGACACGGAAGAGTTCAATGGTTCTTTCCAGATGTATAGTCTAACAAGTCTTTTTATAAGAGTTTATCATTCATCTACAAATCACATGGGCAAAACCCATTCTAACTAGGGATATTAAACGAAATTCGGAAATCCGAATTTCGGTTTTGAAAACGAAATTCGGTTTTTATTATTGACAAAACGAAATTCGAATTTAAAAAAAAATCATGTTCGTAGTGAAAATTTCAAGAAATGCCAGAAAGAATTAATTCATGCATTTCTTTTAGTGTTTACGATTGTTTTCATCGAATATAGCCGGCAGATAAGAAGGTGTTTATTAACGTACGTTACGGTACCTAATATATAAAATAACTTGCGTTATATAATAATATATTAAATTTTCTATGAAGGCCAATAAAAAACGAAATTCGGTTTAAAATCGGATTTCTAAAACCGAAATTTGGATTGCCAAAAAAACCGATTTTAACAACCCTAATTCTAACTGAACCCATAGATTTATCAACTATACCAACCAAATGAAGTTAAAATCTAATCAAATTCAATTTCGAAATCTAATCTAATCTAATCTAATCTAATCTAATCTAATCTAATCTAATCTAATCTAATCTAATCTAATCTAATCTAATCTAATCTAATCTAATCCTCTGACAGAGTCTCTCTCAGAGTGGTGCCATATAAATTTGCAACTACAATCACAATTACGAAATCTCATCTAATCGCAGAATCTTCAAAAGTATAATCAACCAATCGCTCTTGTCACGATCACACACTTTAAAGTAAACTGTTCGTGACTGAAGTCGTGACCTCACTGACTCATGATATAAAAACAATGGAAGAAGAGCAGTCCCTTAAGCTAGCCCTGAGGCAGCCATGGGTATGAAGTGTTAGCAACTTCATTGTCTTAGCCTCAGCATATGAGGGCGGATGGCCAGTCCTCTCCCTCGCCGTCACATCTTTCCACCAACAGTGTACGGTCAGTGCACTCATTATAGCTGAGCTGGCTGGAGGCGCACAGGGAGCAGAAACCTCGAACCAAATTCCTGCCCTGTTGGGGATTTGAACCCCGACCTCTCAACTGACAACCCAGCATGCTAACCACTACACCATCGAGCACCCTAATAATAACATAGAAATAAATAAATAAATGTGAAGCAACCGGATTTTTATGTGGTACCATTTTACCCCACACTAACAATGGGAAGCGTGTATCCCTCAAAGAAAAACGTTGAGTTGCAGAAACAGTGAATAAATGTTCCTCTACTTCGTTCAAGGTCTTAGGTGAGACAACGAGAGACAAGGACAAATGGTTAGTCTTCAAGAATCTCGATCTGTGGATCTGGTTTTCTTAGACTGCAGCGATCAATAGGACAGTCCTTGGTGCCAGCAGCCAAAACCAGAACATCAAGGACACGCGATATTGGTCAACTTTTTATGCGGAAAATCGTCAGACAGACAGAGATAGACAGACAGACACAGATAGACAGAGAGACAAAAGCAGGCAGACACAGACACAGACAGACGGACAGACAAATGGACAGACAGACAGACAAAAGCAGGCAGGCGGATTAACAGACAATCAACAAATGGACGGACAGATAGACAGACAATCAAGTCAGACTAACATGCCGACGTAGAGACAGACAGAAAGACAGACATGCAAACAGACACAGATACAGCCAGGCAAACAAGCCGACGGACAGACAGGCAAACAGACAGCCAGATGAACACGTAGGCATACAAGCAGACACACAGACACACAGGCAGACAGACAGACAGAGATAAAGCCATACATGCCGACGGACCGACAGACAAAAGAAAGACATGCAAACAGACAGACAGAAAGACAGACAAGCAGAGCTAGTAGCAGCAGAGAACTGACGGGAGAAGAGCATTAAGTGCAAATTATTTTGTTGGCGGCGGCGGCGGAGTCTGTTTCAGCACGAGTAAACAAAGAAGAAGAAGAAGAAGAAGAAGAAGAACAGACGAAGAACGAAGAACGAAGAACGTTGTTCCTACGATGAACTTAACAGCACGAAAGCCAAGCAGTCACTGAGAGATGAGGATGATGGTTCATCACCGCATCCTACGCCAGCCACTCTCAGCAACACACACAGAAACACACACACGCACACAGATACACGCACAGACACATACACACACACACACACACACACACACACGCACACAGAGACACACACACAGAGACACACACACAGATACACACATACACACCCACACACCCACACACACACACACCGACACACACACACACACACACACACACACACAGAGCACGGACACACACACACACACAGAGCATGCACAAACACGCACACACATAAAGACACACACACACACACAGATACACACAGACACAGACACACACACAGACACCCACATATACACACATACACACGCACACACAGACACTCAGACATACACAGACTGATCAGATAGCGCCCTCTATCGAACCCGACTGGGTCTAGGTCTTCCTCTCCCCTTCATTACGGACATCCTCTTCCTCTGTTTCACGTTCGCGTCTCTCATCAGGCCCATCTGTCCGTCCCTCCCTCCGTCTGTGTCCCACGGTTTGTCTGCTTCTATCTGTCTGTGTCTGCTTGATCATCCGTCTACCCATGTACACCTCCATCCCCATCTGTCCAGTAGTTTGTCTGTCTGTCTCCGTTGGTCTTTGTTAGCTCATTCATCTGTCCATATCTATACTCTTGTATCTGTGTATGTACGGATATATACATGCAATGTATGTAGGTATGTATGCATGTATGAATGTAAGAAAAACTATTCTATATTAACCTGAAAACTGTTCTTTTTGGCCGTGCTGGAGTCGGGAGCACCTCTGAGTAGTTCCCTTGAAGAGGTGCTATATAAATCGCCTGAATGAATGAATGCAAGTATCTAAGTCTGTATGTATGTAATGTCTGTCTGTCTGTGGGTGTGTCTGTCTGCCCAGCCATCTGTCCATCTGACCTCCTATGTCTGCCTGCCTGCCTGCCTATCTGTCTGTCTGCATGTGTTTGCATTCGTCTCCCTTGGAATTCCATTAGCAGAGGCCACTCTGCTACCCAGTGATCGTGGAGCGCCGCCGATGAATGCCTGCTGTCTCCTCCGCAGCTAATGGGTCCGTGGCTACTCCCTCCCTGAAGAAGCGAAATGTCATTGCCAGAGCAATCGAGAGACCGACCGACCAAGGCCCACTTGAGACCCCAACATAGACAGCGACAGAAAGGGAACCTGATCTCCGGTATTGGGATTCTCGCCTGCCAGATCAACAATGACACCGGATCCAGGTCATCGCAGAACTGGGTCGGTCAAAGGTCAAGTCACAGAAATCTCAACTTCTAATGGAATGTGATGAATTTATTCAAAGATGCGCAGAGAACTACTACTATTGCTACAACCACTGCCCAGTGCCTATCACTACAACTACTACTACTACTACTGCCAGCTTGGGCTGCCTCAGAGTAGTACGTCATGTAAGAAGTGCTATATAAATTAATTGATACACTACTATTAATTCTAGCATTCATGCATGTTGTGTGATTGCAGGCACACAAGCAGACAATTTGAATTAATGAAGCAAATTATATTAAATTAATAAATTTATTATATCAAATCAATAAATTACATGCTTACAAACCTAATTACGTCATGCGTACATACAAGCATACATACAATGTTATACATACAATACATTCATACATGCATGCCTGCATAAGTACGTACATACATGCATACATATAATATGGCTGCTGCCACTTACTCTTGCTTTGCAACGAACTTTTGGATCCCAATCAGAGTCTGCTGTAAGGAAAATCTACAAACAATTAAAAAACACTCAAATCAACATTAAGCCACACCTATATATGTATGCCTATGCGTGCACTTATGACAATAAGTGCCAATCTGTGTATGTTTGTGGGTATGTATATGTATGTATGTATGTTTTGTATAAAGAAACTTTTCAAATAACCATTTTCAACAACTCTTTTCAATAACTCTTTTCAATAACCCTTTTCAATAACTCTTTCCCTAACCCTAACCCTAACTGATTGAAACATGCATGATTTATGGCATTTAGAAAATCTTATCCAAACTCAGTGAAATCTAAGAACAGAGGAAGGTTTCTCTTAAGAGGAGGAAGGTCCAATAGAAAAGAATTGGCTCAAATGATCTACAGAATGCGTGTATGTATTTAAGTCTCTAGGTATGTCTTAATCTAAGTGTGCTCAGAGTTAGGTAACTAATCGATTAGATTCTAATCGATTAGCTAATCGATTAGACAAACAGCTAATTCTAATTCTAATCGATTAGCAAATTTCAGTAGCTAATTCTAATCGATTAACAATTTGACTAATCGATTAGCTTATCAATTAGACAAAGAGCTAATTATAATCGATTAGCTACAAGATTTTGCTAATTCTAATTCTAATCGATTAGCAAATTTCAGTAACTAAGTCTAATTCTAATTGATTGGCAATTTAACTAATCGATTAGATACACAGCTAATTCTAATTGATTTGCTACAATATTTTGCTAATTCTAATTCTAATTGATTAGCAAATTAGTAGCTAATTCTAATCGATTAGCAATTTAACTAATCGTGTCCATCTCCGTGCTTAATCAAGAAATACTACAATCAGTAATAACAGAAATACTGACACTATAGGCTAGCAATATAATCAAACAGAGAACTCTGCTTTGATGCGATCGTTTCACTCCACTGACGTTCACGACTTTGGGTTTGACTTTATCCAGAACTTTGGGTGTTGTCTGTTTCTCAGGAAACTCCAAAGAACATCTGCGCCATGGTCCCCTCCCCCCCCATTGCGCCATCCCTGCCCCCGCCCCCAACAGTTGTAATTCCGCACATCAATGTATTCTTCACTTCTTCTGTTTTACTACAACTTGACAATGTTTAGCTGCTGCCGATCGTGTATATAACAGTCTCCAGGCTGTGTATTTTAAAATCATCGGAGATCTTTTCTACCTCAGGTATAAAAAGCAATAATAATAATAAAAACAATGTCGGCTGCTGTCTTCCAGCAAAGATAGAAACACCATCTGCATTTCGAGGACCTAACCCTGTCATGCCCTACAGCCCTCTTGCGATGACGATCCAGATAACACTTCACTGCGGGCATTGGCACTGTTTTTGAAACACACCCTGCAATCCGAAATAGAACGGAAAATACAGGGAAACAAATAACAATCTACACATCATACATATATATATATATATATATATATATATATATATATATACATTTATATATATATATATATATATATATATATATATATATATATATATATATACTCATGTACACCTATGTAGGCCTATAGTTCATAGATTAAAGTAGGTCTATTATGCATCACCGTCATCAGTTACTGACGTCAGCCATTTGGCGGCGATGGGTACGCTGCATCCTTGGCTGTGCTCCAGTGTTACCTGCGCGACCTCTGCCGCCCAATGTCCGACGTTGTAGCGCGTCGGGCGCTTCGCTCCGCAATTCCTAGTTCCGCGGGTTCGCTTGACTGCTAGGCAGCGCCGAGCTTACTCGGTTGCAGGCCCTCCATCTGAAATGACCTACCATCGGAGCCGAGTTTGCTACCTTTGACCAATCAAACTGGGTTTTATAAATCATTCAAGTCCTTTTTCTTTTGCCATGGCTGGTCTGGGAGCGCTTCTGAGTAGATTTCTTGAAGTGGCGCTATATAAATATCCAGAATGAATGAATGAACGAACAAATGATCTCCATTTTCCTAGGTAATTTTTCAGGTCCACTACTCCCCTTAGTGTTAGTCCAAGTGATGTTATGCCCTCATTTATATTATCTATCCTGTCTGCCTTTGTTTCTTTTACCTTCGAATCCTGCATGTATATTGCATTATGTGGGATTCGGTCAACTGGAATTCTCTCTACATGTCCAAACCGTTGGAGTCTTCGTTAAATGACTTTGCCTAGCATGGTTGTTTGGATACCTAATAGAACGTATCGGAGTGGACCCTGTATGTATTATATAGGTAAGTATAATTGTATGCATTTATATGTATGCGTGTATATGTGTGCATGTATACATATGTATTTATGCATGGCTTGCATGCCTCTTTAAACCCTTTAATCTGCTGTAAAATTCTATTCTGTTCTGTTCCAATCTACTCTATTCTATTCTATTCTATTCAATTTACGGGCTTATAAAACGTCTCTCACAGTACAACCTAATCAGAGGCGCTTCCAGTATACAAAGAACCCCTCGAAAAAAGAAAAGTCTTAAGAGAACGGGCAGAAACTGTAATGCCCCCAGATAACATCACAGCGAGTTATAGCAGGAAGGTCATTCCACAGCAAAGGGCCAACAGAGGCATAGGCACGATGCTGTGCTGTGGCAGTCCGAGACCGAGGCACTAGGAGGTCATGAAAATGTGTATCTAAAATATCTAAAATACAGCATCTTAAGATCAGCTGAAAGCCTTGACCAAGGGACATTAAATAGGGAGATTCCCCATACTCATGGTCCACTCCAGATAGCGATCGGACCAGGCAGTGATGTGATGCTCTAAAGCGTTAGAACCTTCAGGACCCGGCAGAGATCAATTCAATCTTCAACAGTCAGTCCACACAGAGAGCGGTGGGGGGGGTATCTCCTTAAACCCTAATTAAGTTCAAGGAAGAAGCAATTAACGAGATTCACATGAGTCATCGGGGTTTGAGCTGAGTAACTCCAAACCCTTCAAGTCTGTTCCCCTCCACTGGGGTGACTAACCCAAATTATGACTAAAACAACAACAGCCAAAGCCCTTGATGAGGTTCATCTGGACTGGCTGGATTTCCTCTTGCCCATGTCGACCCTGGTTGGATTAACCAGTTGCCCAGCACACCACCCTCTCCCAGGTCAGTATTAGTAACGTAGAATACTGTGGCCAGCAACTAATACAGCGCCTTTTCTTACCTTTTAGATGTGCCACATATTGTCTGTTACACCTGGCATCCGAATTAGCAATACCTAGTTGGCACTGTAGGACGCGGTGGTGTAGATATATGTTCTGTGCCTTGTAATCGGAGGGTCGCAGGTTCGATACCTAACCGAACGTGTCGGAGTGGGCCCTGTATGTATTATGAGATCTACCTCAAGCCACTGCGTAGCAACCCTGGACAAGTTGCTCACCCACAATTATCTGTGAGGAAGGCAAAGGGAACCATCTCACTCATCTCATCTCTGGGTGGCATAAAAGGCAATGGACCTGGCCGGGCCATGGGCGTATTTAGGGGGTGGTTTTACGGGTTCAAACCCCCGAAATAAGTTTCAGAAATTTTTTTTATATTTTTTGCTTTTACATGCAAAATACAAAAAAACTGAACTTTGCGACCATTTCCAATGGACCCCCCCCCCGAAATCTTAAACCCCCTCCGAAAATTTTTTCTGGCTACGCCCATGGGAACTGCCTTTGGGCAGATAACTCATCATCATCAGTTGGCACTGCTGCACTAAACTATAGATGCAAGCACCACACTAGAATGATATTGTATTGTATTGTATTGTATTGGGTTTACATACAGACAATTGACTACATTTTACGAAATTGAGTTATGCTACTGTAATGGTACTTTAAACTCTTCTGCATCTAAAACTTAATTCGCAGAGTTACACAAGTTTTACAACAATATTTATAAACTGGCTGCTCACTTGCTAATTTCGTCATTAATCTCGTGGCTCATTGCTTCTTAATTAGTAAACGATTCTTGTTAGTAATTAGAATATTAAATGACAACAACTTGCCTCGATGTCACCGGCTCATAAACACCAGCGGATACGTTGAAGTCTACAAAACAGAAAACAAGTCCAAGTTAACCCAAAACACGCAAACCTAATAATGTCATGTTGAAGTAATGAACTGTAACACAATGACTGTAATGTAGCAAATGTAATGTAACAGGAATTTGATGACCTACCTCATTCATACATACATCCATCCATCCATACATACATACATCCATACATACATAAATGCATACATACATACATACATCCATCCACAGACATACATACATCCGTCCATCCATCCACAGATACATAAATACATCCATCCATCCATCCATCCATCCAAATATCCATCCATTCATCATCCATCCATCCATCCATGCATCCATCCATCCATCCATCCATCCATCAATCCATCCATCCATCCATCCATCCATCCATCCATCCATCCATCTATCTATCCATCCATCCAAATCCATCCATCTATCATCTATCTATCTATCCATCCATCTATCCTATCTATCCATCCATCTATCTATCTATCTTCAATCTATCTATCCATCTATCATCCATCCATCTAGGCATCCATCTATCTATCTATAATAAATCCATCCATCCATCTATCTATCCATCCATCCAAATCTATTCATCTATCCATCTATCATTCATCTATCTAATCCATCTATCTATCTATCCATCTATCCATCTAATCCATCCATCCATCCATCCATCCATCCATCCATCCATCCATCCATCCATCCATCCATCCATCCATCCATCCATCCATCCATCCATCCATCCATCCATCCATCCATCCATCCATCCATCCATCCATCCATCCATCCATCCATCCATCCATCCATCCATCATAAATACATCCATCATATATACATACATACATACACAGATGGCAGCTCTAGTTTGATACTCAGCTGACGTCACCCTGACCTTTCACGCCCTCAATCAATAAGGATTTCAAGATGCTGGCATTCTAGAAATCGTTTAAATATTTCACCTCTTGATTTCTCTCAATTACATTCGTGGAAGCAGCAGCTAAAGGAATGTCCAGTTGGGAGTCCATTCCAATCAGAAGCACCAGCAAGCCACTCTAACCAACCGCATGCTCCTGCAGGAAGGTAAGGAATTCTTCGGCCAGGGCATCCAGCACACACACGTCGAACGTCAACACAAGAACGAATTGATGAATGGACCGATAGAGTTGAAGAATGGACTAAGAGAATTGAGGAATGGATGAAGAGAATTGATAAATGCTGAATGAATGGACGAAGAGAATTGAAGAATGGACAAAGAGAATTGATGAATGGACGAAGAGAATTGAATAATGGACATTGATAATGGACATTATGGACTAACCCAGAACCCACAATAGAATTAATGGACCTAAGGAAAAATCTCTATCTCGTAAAACATTTGTGGACAAAGAGCACTGATGAATGGATGCTTTATGACGATAATAGATGAATTTTTGGGCGAAGAGAATTTGAATGGACGAAGAGAATTTGTGAATGGACGAAGAGAATTGGTGAATGGACGAAGAGAATTGGTTTTGGACGAAGAGAATAGATGAATGGACGAAGAGAATTTACTGGACTTACTGGACGAAGAGAATTGAAGAATGGACAAAGAGAATTGAAGAATGGACAAAGAGAATTGATGAATGAACTGAGAATTGAAGAATGGACAAAGAGAATTGAAGAATGGATGAAGATAATTGAATAATGGACAAAGAGAATTGAAGAATGGATGAAGAGAATTGATGAATGGACAAAGAGAATTGAAGAATGGACTAACAGAATGGACTAAATGAATTGAAAAGAATTGTATGAAGAGAATTGAAGAAAAATGGACAAAGAGAATTGATGAATGGACAAAGAGAATTGAATTGAGAATGGACGAAGATAATTGAATAATGGACAAAGAGAATTGAAGAATGGACAGAGAATTGAAGAATGGACGAAGAGAATTGAAGAATGGACGAAGAGAATTGATGAATGGACAAAGAGAATTGATGAATGGACAAAGAGAATTGAAGAATGGACAGAGAATTTGAATGAATGGACAAAGAGAATTGAAGAATGGACAAAGAGAATTGATGAATGGACGGAGAATTTATGAATGGGCATAGAGAATTGATGAGAATTGATGATTGCACGAACTGCAGAGTTGAAGAATGGAGTGCGAAGAGACGCTTGCAGCAGACGTTGTTTCTCGTGAAAGCAATCTGATACCTGGTCCAGAACTGTCCAAAGATTGACGGCATGCGCCAAATGTTTTTATGGCTTGCGATCGATTGCAATTGAAAGACTCCACGGAGTACGTATACACGCGCACAGCAATTCACTGCTGTCTCTCACTTTCGATTTGCAGTGATGTGCCTACATCCAGGAACACATTTCTATTCCTCTGAGACTCGTAGAAAGCTCAGCTATAAAATGAGCGTGCCGACCGTATGATGTCGGTGGGAAGACCGGATGGTGAGGGAGAGGACTGGCAATACAGTCTCACATGCTGTGGTTAAGATGAAGTTGCTATAATGATAATAATTATTATGCATTTATTAAGTGCCAGTAGCCTACCTAACGACCAGGCATCAATCGATGGCGACCAGGAATCGTGAGTGAACGACTTACTCAAGGTCCCTAAACGGTAATTATCTCAGGGATGTTTGAACCTGTACTCCCGTATTACAAGGTAAGTGCTATAACCAATACTCGCTTCTTGCTGCTCTTCTCACATAGAATGTGGAAGCTCGATTACGCTGATGCCAGCAAGTACAGCAATGTATAATCTACTCCTCACTACAAAAACCCAGTCTTCTTATGAGTTCCGAAGCCGAGCATACATCTATTTAAATGTAATTACTTCTGTAACCTGTTCTCAACATATGTACAAGGCTTTCAATTGAAGGTCACCTCAAGGGTGCTTGATAGTGCAGACATTTGGTTCAAGATTTCTGCTCCACCTGCACCCCTAGCCAACTCAGCTATATTAAATGAGTACACTGACTGTACAATGTCAGTGGGAAGATGAGATGGCAAGGGAAAGGACTGGCCACCCACCCTCACATGCTGAGGCTAATAAAATGAAGTTGCTAACACTGCATACCCATATATGCTGCCTTAGGGCTAGCTTACAAGACTGCTCTTCTTCCTCTTCCTCTTCTTCTACAAGTGAAACCACAGCCAAGATGCGCAATCTGGTGGAAAATTCCAAATGAATTGCAATAGATCAGAGAAACCAGAAGTCAAGCCGTGGTGGGTCAAGTAATCTGAAACATGGAGTCTCTTTACGACAGAACTTATCCTGATAGCCCATATAGAACCCATATTCCCACATGAGACTTGTATAAAGTTCCATCTAATGCCTATGGGAATGTGGGCCCCGGTAAGAACATTAAATAAATGACAGAAAGCAGAGAACAAATCTAGGATCACCTATTGTTGAATGCTACAAAACTGTTAATGCAATTCCAGCAGTAAATATTGGGATTGAAGCATCATTTGAAATAAAGAAAGGGATAGGGTAACACCATAACAGGCGTCAGTAGTATATAGCCAGGAAACAATTTCAGGTTTTTTCCATTGGACAAGGTTGCAAAAGTGACGGTTTTTTTGTATTTCGCATATAACAAATTTTCGGCAATTTATTTTGGGGGGGAGGATGAACCTGTAAACCTTCCCTAAATATGCCCATGACAGGTGTCCAATTCGACAACCATTTATCTTTAACACCTCTCAGTTCTGCATTTCACGCACAAAAGTAAGACAGCTTTATCCTCTTCATTCTCTAGTTCCTTCCTGTTCAGGGTATACATGTTTTAAAGAAACTAATGGCTATTGTCCATTTTGCCCAGTCTACTGGTATTTCTTCCTCTTGCGGAATCTTTGTAACAAGGGTATGCATATATAGCTTTAACAACTGTTTCTCCTCCAGGACATATGGGGTTTGGAGATGTACATGGGTAGACCGACGACTTTGTCAGCCCATTTATCTGCAGTGGCGGCGCCACAGCATGCAGGCAAACCAGGGCAAATGCCCTTCTAAAAAGCCTTTTGCCCTAGTCGTTGCCCTGCCACAAGGCTGCCAGAATTGTTGCTACAGTGCTCGCCATAAATCGTCTCCTGCACTGGTTACTTGTATGACTGCCCTGGCTATGCCCTGGTTAAAAAAATGTCTGGCTCTCTCTGCTCTTCCTCCTCTTCCTTGAAGTAGCTCCATAGAGCTTCCATCCATGCCTGGTGCTTTGTCCTTTTTCATTTTGCTGATAGCATCTCTTATCTATATCATCACTTGGACTAACACCAAGTGTTGCAATGGACTTGACAAATGACCGAGGACAATGGAGATCATTTATTCGTACACATCGCCGCAAACTGGCTGGCGTCAGGAACTGATGACGACGATGAATGTTTAAAACATAATAATAATAATAATAATAATAATAATAATAATAATAATAATAATAATAATAATAATAATAATAATAATAGTAACAATAATATTCTTTATTGAAACATGTCCTATGTGTACAGTCTAGAGTGCATAATCCCAGCTCGTTTAATGCTTATTTGCTAGACTACTCCAAGGTGCGCCCACCTTCCTCACCGGATGTATACGCCACACTAAATATAGGCAAGTAAACAACAAATAAAAATACTAGGAAACGATTACAAAGTCCCAAAGCGAAAAAGAAATACCAAACTTAAAAATTAATAGATAAAAAAATCGAGACTGACATGAGCTCAAAGCCCAGCCATCGTGGCACTGGACCGGAGAATTATCACGCTGGGCCGCCAAAAGTCACCGTGAAGGAATAAATAAAGCCGAATGGTTGGAGACACGCTATCAGGAAAAGCAATCGTTAACAAAGACAGTCTCTGAATTTCCTCTGTGAGTCAGAGAATGACCCGGGAAAAGAGCAGACGAAGAAAACTGCGGCTGCCATATTGATACATGGAATTATAAGGACCCGCTTTGTCTCAGTACAAACAACAAAAGATGTTCAAAAATATAGACAACACATCGCCAAACAAACACAAGTGCACATATAAAACACATGTTGCAACATACACGGAAAGATGACAGTCTTTTGAACAACTTTAAAACTAATGTTGTGTGTGAACGCTGAAAACATAATGCGCAAACATATACAGCACATGTTGCAACACATACAGCATATGTTGCAACACATACAGCATATGTTGCAACACATACAGCACATGTTGTCTTAATCACTTTTTAACCACCGATATGTTAATATAGGTGACCCGTCACATTGACTGTAACAATAAACTAGTTAGCCATTGTGGAACTGCTTTGTCGTTGGCGTTTACGACGGGGCTATTTTGACGGGTTGTTTTAACGGGGCGATTTTGACGGGGCTATTTTGTCGGTTGGCAATTTTGTCGGGGCTATTTTGGTAATGGGGCTGTTTTGACGGGGCTATTTTGAAGGGGTGCCGTTAAGATAGAGTCTAGAGAATAAACAGCCTTTAAATACATACAACACAAATGTATTGCCTTCTTAATCAGTTTTAAACCAATATCATGTTAACACAGAGAACACATAACTTCTAAAGACTTGTGACATGCACTACAGCACAGATAAAAATTGGTCCAGCAATTTTTATGCTTAAATCTCAGCTCAACAGAAGACAATCTCAATATAAGGCAACACATTTTCAAACATAGACAACGGAATTCTCAACGAAGACAACACATGCTACAGTCCAGAAAGCAAACATCTCAATATAAGGCAACACATTTTCAGTCCACATAGACAACGGAATTCTCAACGAAGACAACACATGCTACAGTCCAGAAAGCAAACATCTCAATATAAGGCAACACATTTTCAAACATAGACAACGGAATTCTCAACGAAGACAACACATGCTACAGTCCAGAAAGCAAACATCTCAATATAAGGCAACACATTTTCAAACATAGACAACGGAATTCTCAACGAAGACAACACATGCTACAGTCCAGAAAGCAAACATCTCAATATAAGGCAACACATTTTCAAACATAGACAACGGAATTCTCAACGAAGACAACACATGCTACAGTCCAGAAAGCAAACATCTCAATATAAGGCAACACATTTTCAAACATAGACAACGGAATTCTCAACGAAGACAACACATGCTACAGTCCAGAAAGCAAACATCTCAATATAAGGCAACACATTTTCAAACATAGACAACGGAATTCTCAACGAAGACAACACATGCTACAGTCCAGAAAGCAAACATCTCAATATAAGGCAACACATTTTCAAACATAGACAACGGAATTCTCAACGAAGACAACACATGCTACAGTCCAGAAAGCAAACATCTCAATATAAGGCAACACATTTTCAAACATAGACAACGGAATTCTCAACGAAGACAACACATGCTACAGTCCAGAAAGCAAACATCTCAATATAAGGCAACACATTTTCAAACATAGACAACGGAATTCTCAACGAAGACAACACATGCTACAGTCCAGAAAGCAAACATCTCAATATAAGGCAACACATTTTCAAACATAGACAACGGAATTCTCAACGAAGACAACACATGCTACAGTCCAGAAAGCAAACATCTCAATATAAGGCAACACATTTTCAAACATAGACAACGGAATTCTCAACGAAGACAACACATGCTACAGTCCAGAAAGCAAACATCTCAATATAAGGCAACACATTTTCAAACATAGACAACGGAATTCTCAACGAAGACAACACATGCTACAGTCCAGAAAGCAAACATCTCAATATAAGGCAACACATTTTCAAACATAGACAACGGAATTCTCAACGAAGACAACACATGCTACAGTCCAGAAAGCAAACATCTCAATATAAGGCAACACATTTTCAAACATAGACAACGGAATTCTCAACGAAGACAACACATGCTACAGTCCAGAAAGCAAACATCTCAATATAAGGCAACACATTTTCAAACATAGACAACGGAATTCTCAACGAAGACAACACATGCTACAGTCCAGAAAGCAAACATCTCAATATAAGGCAACACATTTTCAAACATAGACAACGGAATTCTCAACGAAGACAACACATGCTACAGTCCAGAAAGCAAACATCTCAATATAAGGCAACACATTTTCAAACATAGACAACGGAATTCTCAACGAAGACAACACATGCTACAGTCCAGAAAGCAAACATCTCAATATAAGGCAACACATTTTCAAACATAGACAACGGAATTCTCAACGAAGACAACACATGCTACAGTCCAGAAAGCAAACATCTCAATATAAGGCAACACATTTTCAAACATAGACAACGGAATTCTCAACGAAGACAACACATGCTACAGTCCAGAAAGCAAACATCTCAATATAAGGCAACACATTTTCAAACATAGACAACGGAATTCTCAACGAAGACAACACATGCTACAGTCCAGAAAGCAAACATCTCAATATAAGGCAACACATTTTCAAACATAGACAACGGAATTCTCAACGAAGACAACACATGCTACAGTCCAGAAAGCAAACATCTCAATATAAGGCAACACATTTTCAAACATAGACAACGGAATTCTCAACGAAGACAACACATGCTACAGTCCAGAAAGCAAACATCTCAATATAAGGCAACACATTTTCAAACATAGACAACGGAATTCTCAACGAAGACAACACATGCTACAGTCCAGAAAGCAAACATCTCAATATAAGGCAACACATTTTCAAACATAGACAACGGAATTCTCAACGAAGACAACACATGCTACAGTCCAGAAAGCAAACATCTCAATATAAGGCAACACATTTTCAAACATAGACAACGGAATTCTCAACGAAGACAACACATGCTACAGTCCAGAAAGCAAACATCTCAATATAAGGCAACACATTTTCAAACATAGACAACGGAATTCTCAACGAAGACAACACATGCTACAGTCCAGAAAGCAAACATCTCAATATAAGGCAACACATTTTCAAACATAGACAACGGAATTCTCAACGAAGACAACACATGCTACAGTCCAGAAAGCAAACATCTCAATATAAGGCAACACATTTTCAAACATAGACAACGGAATTCTCAACGAAGACAACACATGCTACAGTCCAGAAAGCAAACATCTCAATATAAGGCAACACATTTTCAAACATAGACAACGGAATTCTCAACGAAGACAACACATGCTACAGTCCAGAAAGCAAACATCTCAATATAAGGCAACACATTTTCAAACATAGACAACGGAATTCTCAACGAAGACAACACATGCTACAGTCCAGAAAGCAAACATCTCAATATAAGGCAACACATTTTCAAACATAGACAACGGAATTCTCAACGAAGACAACACATGCTACAGTCCAGAAAGCAAACATCTCAATATAAGGCAACACATTTTCAAACATAGACAACGGAATTCTCAACGAAGACAACACATGCTACAGTCCAGAAAGCAAACATCTCAATATAAGGCAACACATTTTCAAACATAGACAACGGAATTCTCAACGAAGACAACACATGCTACAGTCCAGAAAGCAAACATCTCAATATAAGGCAACACATTTTCAAACATAGACAACGGAATTCTCAACGAAGACAACACATGCTACAGTCCAGAAAGCAAACATCTCAATATAAGGCAACACATTTTCAAACATAGACAACGGAATTCTCAACGAAGACAACACATGCTACAGTCCAGAAAGCAAACATCTCAATATAAGGCAACACATTTTCAAACATAGACAACGGAATTCTCAACGAAGACAACACATGCTACAGTCCAGAAAGCAAACATCTCAATATAAGGCAACACATTTTCAAACATAGACAACGGAATTCTCAACGAAGACAACACATGCTACAGTCCAGAAAGCAAACATCTCAATATAAGGCAACACATTTTCAAACATAGACAACGGAATTCTCAACGAAGACTACACATGCTACAGTCCAGAAAGAAAACATGGAACAAACATGTTAGGCCAGAGTGCTGCATCACCTGCCTTCCACTAATTACTGCTGAACTGATTAGGCCAATTTCCCTATCCAGGTGAGCGGTTCCTAAAGGGGCCTTAGGCTGTCAGATTCTGGCCTCATAATTCTTCCAGGTTTCAGGAAGCTTAGCCTGCACCTGAAGACTTCGCACCTGCTTCCGTCCGTATCACTGATCCACTGATTATAAAGGATCGGCGGCCATCTTCGGTGCCTTGCAGCCGGAGGGTTGCGGGTTCGAATCCACCTCAAGCCGCCGCGTAGGGACCCTGGGCAAGTCCTTCACTCGCAATTGCTCATGCGCTTCGGCGTGAAACTCCGATTCAGTGTCCACGCTGTAGTCGGGAGCACCTCTGAGTAGAAATCTTGAAGGGGCACTATAACAAGTCCTCATACATACACACATACATACATCTTAGTTTGAAGGGCACAATAAGAAGTGTGGGTATAGCTCCACAAAATTCTGTATTCTACTGAGGCATTTTATGCCACAGATGACCACAAACAGACAACATCCATCCATTCATTCCTACATCGAGTCATCCATCCATTCATCTATCTATCCACTCACCCTCCCATACCTTCCCACCATCCATCCATCATCAATCAATCCATTCACCCATCTATCCCTCCATTAATTCATTCATCCCTCCCACCATCCATACATCCATCCATCTATTCACCCATCTATCCCTCCATCCAATCATTTGTCCATCTATCCATCCATTTACCCATCTATCCATTCATCCATCTATCCATTCATCCATCTATCCACTCACACACCTTTACCTACCCACAGTCCATCCATCATCAACCCACCCATCCATCCATTCATCCATTCATCCCTCCATTCATCCATCCATCCATCCACCTATCCATTCATCCACCTATCCATCCATCCATCCACCATCCACTATCCATCCATCCATCCATCCATTCATCATCCATTCATTCACCCATTCATTCATCCCTCCCTTCCATTCACCCATCAATTCATCCCTCCATTCATCCATCCATTCACCTATCCATCCATCCATCCATCCATCCATCCATCCATCCATCCATCCATCCATCCATCCATCCATCCATCCATCCATCCATCCATCCATCCATCCATCCATCCATCCATAACCATCCATCCATCCATCCATCCATCCATCCATCCATCCATCCATCCATCCACCTATCCATCCATCCATCCATCCATCCATCCATCCACTCACCGACCCATACCTACCCACCGTCCGTCATCAATTCCATCCACCTATCCATCCATCCATCCATCTATCCATCCATCCATCCATCCATCCATCCATCCATCGATCCATCCATCCATCCATCCATACCTACCCACCGTCCGTCCGTCCATCACCAATTCATCCACCCATACACACAACCATTTCTCCACTCGCCCATTCAGCCGTACAACTTCAAACAGAGCAGCAGCAGTAGCAGAACTCTAAGTGGAGCTGAGCTGTGGACTAGTGGAGTCTATCGCCCTTGCTTTGTATCCTTTGATGAATGAATCCTGGAGCCGGAACATGAAAATTGCGTTTCAGGTCATGGCCTTCACATCCTCATGACTCATGCTGGTAGCAAACGGCGCTAACCAAGTACAGCAGAGAATATTACTACTCTCAGCAGTGTACCTGGCTGCCACTGTATTATGTTAAGTCATAACATCTTAAGGCAGATGGTGGGTTTGCTAAATCATAAAATTTAGGGTATAAGGTAATTTCGCTAAATCATAACAATATAGGTATAAGGTGACTTTGTTAAAACATAACAACATAGGGCATAAGGTCATTTTGTTAAATCATAACATCTTAGGGCATAACGTGATTTGACTTAATCATTTGACTAAACCGTAAAACCTTAGGGCATAAGTTTGATTTCGGCATGAACAAATTAAAACTTAAAGATTATCAGCACCAACTCAATCTTTACTGATGGGCAGGGCCAAAAGCCTCAATGCAAGAAGTATTGAAACATCAGTTGGCTTTGGCTTTGATGCACTATTGGTTGATGCCTTGTACCTAGATACTGTTAGAAGTTGCTAACTAATAATAATTAATAATAACAATTGACAAGTACGGTTTTGTAAGCAAAGACAATGGAGAGAGCTCTATCAATTCACTTTGTCTAGAACACCTGCCATTATAACTGAACGGGACAATGGAAAAATCCCAGGTCTTCTGCATATATATTATCAATGCTTGGTATCCTGTTGGGTCCAGGGCAGAGAACAAAAAAGAAAACAAAAGATAAAAGACAAAGGTCTTCGACAAGTCACCTCAATCAAGTGGACTTTGACAGCTAGGAAGCAGACTCCACTGTCTTATATTAAAGTCTTAATGTCTAATGACTTGCCTTTTCCCAAGAACAATAAAAGAGGTAAATGGAAAAGCTCTGGTTTAGCTTCCTACTCCAACTGAATAGCACCAGGTATTGTTGTTACTAGCGGACTACTGCAATAGACTATTTCTGTAACACGAATTAGTATGATTAGTATTTAAGTGCACCTAGGAATACTGTGCTGATGGCCATGGTGTGTATTATTTGTTTTTATATATATGGAACAAAACAACTCACTCCGTCTTTCAAAAGTAGGCCTCAAAATCTAATACTATGAAATATCTTTCTTTCTTCCTTTCTTTCTGTCTGTCTATCTGTCTGTCTGTGTTACAATCTTGTCTCTCTTTTCTGTGCGTGTGTCTCTGTCTGTCTGTCTCTGTTTGTCTCTGCCTCTCTGTCTCACTCTCTGTTTCACACAGACTTCTAGTAACTTGTCCCCAAACTTTGAGCTCTTTAGTTAATTATGCGAGAGCGATATGACGTCAAACGGAAACTCTTTTGAAAACTAAAGATAATCCATTCCAGCGCACTTCAAATTCCTTGAGCTGCGCGGTCTTAATTTTATTTAACTAGGTCAAAAACTTTCGGCCTGTGGTTTCGACATTCCCTGCCTCGTGTTAAAATCTCCCTTTTTAACGGAACTGAAAAACGTCTCACCTACCACACTCGGCGCGATCGAAGTCTCAGAAATTCATAGTCCTTTTCCATCTGGAATAATAATAATGGCGAAACTCCAGACTCCAGATCTCAAGTCATGACTGGCACGAAAGAATGGACGGACGGGCGGACGGACGGACTGGGGCAGCACTACCAACCGGCTGGGCCTACTACACACATTAAAAATCTCGGCTCCACCCCTCGGGTCGTCGGAGCCCTGAATTAAAACGAAACACTGGCAATGAACATTGAACCTAAGACGGCAACCACAGAAGGCAGGAACGGCGTCCGAGTCGGCGCCTGAGAGGCAGCAGGCGGACGGACGGACGGACGGACGGATGGACGGGGCCTGCGGTATCTGACACCTTGGCATCATTCATAGGCATGCCAGATAAACCGGCCCACAGAGGCACCCCCAACACTACTGGCCACCCCCACTCTCAACTTCGCTATCGGGCCAAGGAGTCTGGCACCCCTGACACGCCAGCTGCAGAGCTATACCGCTTCGGCCAGTGCCTTCGTAAACCAGCCACGGTGTAGATTCAATCGGCAAGTGGTACAGACGCACTGACCTCCACTGTGTGTGTTATCGGAAAGGAACCCTCATATAAAAGCATCATTCAAATCATACCACCAACTCCGCCACTGATCGTTTTCTGTCAGTGCCAGTCCCAAGCCTGGATAAAGGAGGAGGGCGACGCTAATGGTCTTCGTTATCACACAGTGTCGTTAAACTGAAACTACAACTACTACCACCAACCACACCACACCACCACCAACACCACCACCACCACTAGCAAGTTTTATTCCGATAAGAGTTAGCATAGCAGCGCCACGGCTATAATCCAATTCAATTGAAAATTACTATTTAACTGGAGTGAAATGGTTCCATTAACCAGGCGTATTTCGAGGCCCAGAAAGAAACCTTTGCCAATCGACACAGAAAGACCGAATGGATAATTAAATGTATGTATTGACTCACAAAATAAGTTGAAATTGAAGCTTATAGTTGTCTGACAGTAGAAGAAAAAAATCTGAAACTGGTGAACTGAAGTATCTACCTATTTAAGAGGCAATTTTTTTAAATTTTCAGCTTATCAAAGATAGAGAGAATGAACAGACTAAAAAATGGTTTAGTCAAGCAATGACAGTGGCTCTATTTGGCTTATAGTTTACAATAAAATATTGAAGTGTTAATTATGTAGTCGTAAAGTATATTGTCATTATTAGAGTAAAAGAGTATTCCTTTAATCTAAATCTACAATACAATAAAATATCTACAATACAATACAATATCTAGAATACAATATCAACAATACAATATCTACAATATGATACAATACCTACAATAAAATAAAATATCTACAACACAATACAATATATACAAAACAATGCAAAATCTGTTGTCGTGGTGTCTGTACTTCAGCCAAACCCTATCAAATTCACAATTAGAGCAGGTAAGTTTCCATTCTTCTGAACGGCTTGGTTTGTGGGGCAAAATTTATCACAAAGATCCACACCCACAGACAGGCACACTTCCAGACCACAGATCCACACTCCACAGTTACGACCTGATTGTTCTCTCATACCCCATGTAACTATCACCACAAACATAGCACTTAGGCATTGCTGAGGTTGGTCCATCCACAAGGATTAAGTTGCCAGCAACCAACGGCAAGAATTTGTTTCCCCCCGCCCCGTGTTCATTCCATCTGGTCTGGAAACAAACTCCAACAGTTGTGGTTTACATAGTCAGACTGACAGCAAGAGAGAGAGAAACAAATCTCAGGCTGAAATAGTAAGTAAGTAAGTATATGCTTTATTATACCAGTTGCACTAATGGTGCTATATAAATGTCCAATGACATAACATCACATTCACAAGGGTGACACTATCGTCGTCATTGTAGTCGTCATCATCATCATCATAATGATCTGTCTTTTCAAAATCATGAACATCATCGGCTTCGTCACAATTATCATCATAATTATCATCTCTATCTCGATCATCATCATCATCATCATCATCATCATCATCATCATCATCATCATCATCATCATCATCATCATCATCATCATCATCATCATCATCATCATCATCATCATCATCATCATCATCATCATCATCATCATCATCATCATCATCATCATCATCATCATCATCATCATACCTTTATGGGAGAATGGAGTCTGAAGTGGTTCGCCATGACCCGGAGGACTGGTGGATGAGGCAAACTGCCTTTCATTCTTCGATGAACATTCCAATCCAATAATTGAACCGGAAACCTGTTAATAATGAATTCACAAAGGAATTTCATTTAATAATTATTGTTTGTTTTATTATCCATACCCCTAGTTAACCAACTTCTTCACTAGTCTATGTAAAGTAGCAAGAAGAGCAAGCATTAAGTGAAATTAGTGACAGCCATGGGTATGAAGCCCTAGCCACTTCATTTCCTTAGCCTTAGGCACTCAGTGTATAAATCCAACCGACCATTCCTCTCTCTGACTGATTATGAAAACTGACCATCTCAGTGAATCTGGAGCACTACTGCCCCAGGGTCGTAACGTTGGTCTGGAAAATGGAGATAATTATTCCCCCTCCTCTTTCCAGTAACAATTATGCTCTACAAATCCATCCAAAGGTCATTGGATAATGACAAGCTCATACTGCACTTAACGAGTAATGAGCATTTCTTATTCATGTAATAAAGAGTGGGATTATGGTAATCTTCCTTCGAAAAATTAGGGGTAGGCCTATGGGTACCCCGAAAATTACCCCTACGCACCTGGCTCTCCACAATCTGGGAAGTCAACTCAAACTGTAAATTACCACTAATAAAGGCAAAGGGAATGAAATTAGACGTTTATATGGCAATAAAACACTAAATTTAGATGGAACAGGGAAACACTTAACGAAAACCGAAACGTGATATGGAACATCTGAAGAATGTTTGCATGGTAGAAAGTGACAGGGTCTAACATCATTAGCAACCCAAGAAGAAACCACAGTGGTGCATTTCGCGATCATATTTCGGGAACATTCCCGGCTAAAATTTCTGGTGCACAGCCACAGCAGCAACTGAAAGGTCACGAATTGAAACTTGAGTCACTTTAGGCCCCACTTTGTCACGAAATGACACGAAACACACGATCTTTTAAGCGATCGGCTGATGATAAGGGGCCGTCCATAAATGACGTCACGCACCTAGGGGACGGGGGTCGGAAATTTGTGACGATGTGTGACATGGGGTGGGGGGTCTGAGTAGTGTGACGTCACACCAGGTCTATGTTATTAAATTTAACAGTTAACAACAATTTAATTTTAATAATAACAGCACTAATTTTGAGGATTAAATTTTCATTATTTTTTAATTATTTTAATGTATACGGGTACCATTATTATTAATTTTCTAATTATTTCAATATTTGGTCACCGTTAGATTTTAAAATATTCATGCTTTCGTTATTTGTACCAGTGAAGGAGCATTTTGCTTCACCATGGAAATTGGTTTACAAGGGGGGGGTCAGAGCTTTGTGACGTCATTTTCAGAGGGGGTCTTACATTTTGTGACGAAGTGTGACGAGGGGCGAGGGGGTTAGAAAATCGGCCAAAATAGCGTGACGTCATTTATGGACGGCCCCAGACGCCGTGATAGCCGCCAACAGTGCGACCACTCTCCATTTTCTGAAAGCGCAAGTTCTTGCCAGAAAAATCCCAAGATTGGCCAAAAGTGTACCAAAAGATCCCAAGTTACCGAAAAGGAAAAAGTTGTGAGGAAATTAGAAATGCGTTTTAACTTTTAACAATCAGGGCTTTTTTTAGCGTGCAGTTCTACACAAAATGTGCAGTTGGAAATCAATTTGTGCAACTGTAAAAGCAATTTTGTGCAGTGAAAAATTTCCACAAAGTGTCGAGGACCCCTCCCCGGTCGTCAACTTTTTCGCCACTACCCCCGGTCGTCAACTTTTTAAGAGGTTGTGCAGTTCAAAAATGTATTATGTATGTATGTATGTGTTAACAATCACAATTATTCACAAAAATGCCTAGTTAAGTATGCATGCAAAGAAAACCCGGAGCATAACATTGAATTAACAATGCTTACAGGTTACAATAATAATAAAAGTCTTTCAGACTGAGCGAGTTTTTCTAATCTGATTCGCTGCAACTGTTGCAAAGTACGGTAAAAACTAGTCTGGAGACCTTAGAAAAAATCCCAAGATTGCTAGGCAAAATCCCCAGATCCTAAGTCGGTCCCCAAATTCCCAAGATCTTGGGAAAAATTAAGCAGTGGTCGCACTGCCGGCATTGCATATTATTATGAAGAGGTTTTACACAGGGCCATACTGCTGCTGCCACCTGGCGTTTATTTAATCGCCCTCTAGTGATTACGATGAGAGGCCGAAGCCAAGCGGTTTTCTACCGGTGTTAATGCCTCATTAGATAGGGCGCTAAAAGGATTTCCACACAATGTCGAGGACTCATAAGTATTTTATAGCATTTGACTGAGTTTTGTTATTTATGCTTGTTTATGTATGTATGTATGTATGTATGTATGTATGTATGTATGTATGTATGTATGTATGTATGTATGTATGTATGTATGTATGTATGTATGTATGTATGTATGTATGTATGTATGCAGGTAGCCTATGCATGTATAGGCCTATATATTAGTTTATTGCAAAAAACAATCTGACAAAAACGCAAAAATGCTAACATGAGTGATAATGGATAATTAAAGTTCATTAGAAAATTTTAGAATAGACTAGTAAATATTTTTATCTAATGATCTGGGAATAAATTGAGTTGTCCTTAGGTGGGAGAGTATGGCTGTGCGCTCTAGGTCATAATTGGTGAGAGGAGAGGGGTCGGAGTGGAGGTAGGCCTATGTATGTAACCTATCTACCTCTCTGCCTGCCTGTCTGTTTGTCTGTCTGTATATCCCTCGATCTTTCTAACAATTACCTGTGTGTCTATGTATCCATCCATCCATCCATCCATCCATCCATCCATCCATCCATCCATCCATCCATCCATCCATCCATCCATCCATCCATCCATCCATCCATCCATCCATCCATCCATCCATCCATCCATCCATCCATCCATCCATCCATCCATCCATCCATCCATCCATCCATCCATCCATCCATCCATCCATCCATCCATCCATCCATCCATCCATCCATCCATCCATCCATCCGTCAGTCCCCATTTTATGCCTGTACTCATACATTCACTTATTTCGTCATTTAGCCTACTTAATTAGGTATAGTTACTCATTTCGTTCTTTTTCTCTTTTCCGAACACTTGCCTTTGGTGAAAAAATGGTGCCGCTGTCCGTCTTCGTCATTATAAAGTAAGCGCTGGTGCCAACTTCGCTGTTTCTTCTTCTGGCACCACCAGCAACGCCAGAACTTGTTCGAGCACCTTCAAAACAAAAACAAAGCAATCAAAGCAAAACTACAAGCATCCAATCAAACTCAGCAACAACAACAACATAATTATAGGCCCGACAAACATTCGGGAGCTTCGTGTTCTAGTCAGTTCAATCAGTACTAATCGTGGCGCTCTGATGCCAGTGGGTAAAATAACTTAAATAAGTAGCCTATGAAAGTCTTTGAAACTGGGTGACTCAATTGTTGAGCTGACAGACGCTGCGGGTAACTTAGACGTTGTTTCAATTCGACCATGTCTTTTAGTGGCCGTGTAAACAGTATCTGTATGTAATCATACTAGGGCCTATGTTCATTCGTGACATACGCAGAATTAGGCGTTATGTGCCCATGTCTGCAAGGATATCTTTGGCAAATGCATTGGAGGCCAATCGCCTATAGATTAGGCCTACTGCAACACGCTTCTTACTGGTATCAATAAGTCAAACATGCTGAAGCTGCAAAGAGTTCAGAACGCTTTGACTAGAGCCATAGCTAATACATCCAAATATGAACATATTACCTCTGCGCTAATATATTTGCATTGGCTTCCTGTTAAGAAAAGAATTAAATTGAAATTGGGGCTCATAGTATATAGCCAATATAAAACTGCGAACTCTCGCCAGAAGCAATACTTAAAATCGGTTCTTATTCCCCAGACTTATCATTATTCAATGAGGTTATCTGATTATCTTTGTCTGGTCATAGGCTACCTAAATCTACATGTAGAACTGTTCTTGGTGAACGAGCTTTATCGGTTGTTGAATCTACATTCTATCTTTCTCTGTGTCTAATCTCTTTGCCTGTCCGTCTCTCAAATCTGTCCGTCTCTGCTCAGTCGCTTGCTGCCATTTATAGTCTCTCTGTCCGTCTCTCAATGTGTCTGTCCGTCTCTCCATTGTCTGTCCTTAAAACTGACCTCTTTCAAATTGCTTATCTCCCTGTGTCTGTGTGCTCATCATGTTTCATTTAGTTCTCAACTGAAGACTCTCTATCAAATTGCTTATCAACCCTATTCTCTCTGTCTCTACGGACTGATCTTTGATTGACCTGATTACGGCTTGGTTTTGGTGTGCCATCGGTTGATGCCTTGTGCATTAGACTATACGGCGCGCCAGAAATCACTAATTAGGCCTACAATTACGTGACTACAATACGTCAATAATGACTGATGTGATATACAGCTGACCTAGCGCTGACCACAAAACTGATTTGCATGAATAAAGAACAGGTGGCCGGGACATCGTAAACATTCAGCTGGAGCCGACCGTTTCTAACCTGTACGTTGTCGGAGGATAATGGAAAATCATATATTAAAGATACAGAGACAGATAGAGACAGACAGACAGACAGACAGACAGACAGAGACAGACAGACAGACAGGCAGACAGACAGAGAGAGAGAGAGAGAGAGAGAGAGAGAGAGAGAGAGAAACAGAGAGAGACACAGAGACAGACACAGAGACAGACAGACAGAGACGGACAGAGGCTCTTTCTCAGAAACAGAGAGTCAGAGACAGAGGCAGAGACAGAGATAGATATAGAGATAGAGACAAGAGAAACTGAGACAGACAGACAGAGATACAGTGACAGAGAGATACACAGAGACAGAAATAGAGAGAGAGAGAGACACAGAGACAACGGATCAGAGACACAGACAGAGAGACAGACAGAGACGCGTGCACCGCTCTATCGAGAATCAACGCAACGGCGGACGCGAATGATAATATTTTGATGGATTGCAACAATGCCATAACTTCAACTGACCAGGAAAGAAAAACAGAGGAAGAAACAGGCCACAAGACAAAGAACCGTATACGATGGAAAGAACCGTAGGATCATTATGATGGAAAGAACCGTACGATGGAAAGAACCGTACGATGGAAAGAACCGTAGAATGGTAAATCTGCTACTTGTTGTCAACAAAGAATCAGAAACCATAGAAGAGGTCTGACGCCATTCATATCGTTCGCCAAATAGCCTATAATACGGTCTCCACATCTCTTCTAATTCCAAAGAACGAGCTATTAGGCATATAGGCCTACATATGTATGCATGCATGTATGTATGCAGGTATGTATGCATACATTTACAACTGCATCCATCTGCTTTCTCATCCTACTTTATACCATGCATTCTTACTTTCCAGGGCCACTAGAAGCAACAGAGAATACACAATTAACTTTGCTAGAACCAACACTTTCAGGTTCTCCATTAAATACTAGGGTCCTTCTGTTTGGAACGGTCTTCCGGGGGTTATACGTGCGGCTAACGGGTCTTGCTCAATTTAAGCATCAAAGGCCGTGCACTGTGCACACACAATAGAAAATATCATGTAATCTGCTATCCTTAAATTGTTGATTACTTTTCTTTTGATTTTTTTATTTAGAGCGTAGGGATTGATTCCTGTACGCAAATTTTAACTATACTTTTCCCATGCCACTGTATATATCCAACTGCAAGCTATTTTTATTTGGTAATTATTACACTTGATGTAGGCTAAATAGGCCCCATCTAGCGGGACTCCTTCCTTCGGTGCGCCTGTTGCTCCCACTTTGTACCTGCACTGATTCTCCTTACAGATTTTATTTTAGTTATAGTTACAGTTATAGTTAATGGTTTCTATTTTAGTTATAGTTATCGTTATGAAATATTTTATTTTGAACATTTTCGTAATCGTTATCGTTAACGAGAATCACACTGCTGGGAACAATAAAATTGAATTGAAAATGCCTTCCAAGCTATCCGATCTTCTGCAGATTACTATAGTATAGGACTCCAGGAGTGAGGCGGGTTTTACTCTAAGAACAAATGAGGCCATGGCTTAAGTAGCCTATAAGGTTAACACATTAAACAGGGCAGCAAAAATTAAAAATTAAAATATTCAACAGTAAATTCTGAAGAAAATTTATTTTAAAATGTGATCGAGACAGCAATAAATAAAAATAGTTATAATGAAATGATCTGTAATAACAGCATATTGTGTTTAAAGTTGTGATGTTCCTAATGGTTCTTTCTTAATTGTCTCGTGTTTTCTGAAACAAAAATGAAGGCTAAGTTAAGGAACATAAATATTGGGGCGGCAAAAACTCGCTGATTCCAAGCCAGATTTTCTCCAGTTCCAAGCTATCCGATTCTCTGCCTTCCAAGTTCCAAGCTATCGGATTCTCTGCCTTCCAAGTTCCAAGCTATCGGATTCTCTGCCTTCCAAGTTCCAAGCTATCGGATTCTCTGCCTTCCAAGTTCCAAGCTATCGGATTCTCTGCCTTCCAAGTTCCAATCGGATTCTCTGCCTTCCAAGCTCAAGCTATCGATTCTCTGCCTTCCAAGTTCCAAGCTAATCGATTCTCTGCCTTACAAGTTCCAAGCTAATCGATTCTCTGCCAAGTTCCAAGCTATCGGATTCTCTGCCTTACAAGTTCCAAGCTATCGGATTCTCTGCCTTCCAAGTTCCAAGCTATCGGATTCTCTGCCTTCCAAGTTCCAAGCTATCGGATTCTCTGCCTTCCAAGTTTCAAGCTATCGATTCTCTGCCAAGTTCCAAGCTAATCGATTCTCTGCCTTACAAGTTCCAAGCTATCGATTCTCTGCCTTACAAGTTCCAAGCTATCGGATTCTCTGCCTTACAAGTTCCAAGCTAATCGATTCTCTGCCTTAGGCCTACAAGTTCCAAGCTATCGGATTCTCTGCCTTCCAAGTTCCAAGCTATCGGATTCTCTGCCTTCCAAGTTCCAAGCTATCCGATTCTCTGCCTTCCAAGTTCCAAGCTATCGGATTCTCTGCCTTCCAAGTTCCAAGCTATCGGATTCTCTGCCTTCCAAGTTCCAAGATATATCGGATTCTCTGCCTTCCAAGTTCCAAGCTATCGGATTCTCTGCCTTCCAAGTTCCAAGATATATCGGATTCTCTGCCTTCCAAGTTCCAAGCTATCCGATTCTCTGCCTTCCAAGTTCCAAGCTATCGATTCTCTGCCTTCCAAGTTCCAAGCTTCGATTCTCTGCCTTCCAAGTTCCAAGCTATCGGATTCAAGCTGCCTTCCAAGTTCCAAGCTATCGGATTCTCTGCCTTCCAAGCTATCGGATTCTCTGCCTTCCAAGTTCCAAGCTATCGGATTCTCTGCCTTCCAAGCTATCGGATTCTCTGCCTTCCAAGTTCCAAGCTAATCGGATTCTCTGCCTTCCAAGCTAATCGATTCTCTGCCTTCCAAGTTCCAAGCTAATTCTCTGCCTTCCAAGTTCCAAGCTATTGATTCTCTGCCTTCCAAGCTAGCTATCGATTCTCTGCCTTCCAAGTTACCCGATTCTCTGTCTTCCAAGAGCTTCAGAAACTTGGAGTTTAAATTGGTCTTTGTTCAAAGAAACAGCAGAAGCACTACTTAACTGTATACACCGGTTATGGGAAAATACTGTTGAAAAGTAATTAAACGTATTAATAGGGCATTTTAACTGCTTAAAATGCTCGAAGTAGGCTATTTTAGATACATTTAAATACCTTTCACTGCTGTATGCCAATACATTAAATTTTTTTAATAGGCCTACTTCCAACGCAAACTATTTTATTTTACCTTTTTTAAATAGGCCTACTTCAAACGCATTCAAACTACTATTTTATTTTACTCTTTTTAAATAGGTCTTCTTCAAACGCATTCAAACTACTACTTTTCACCGTTTTTAAATATGCCTACTTCAAACGCATGCAAACTAGGCTAATATTTTATTTTACCCTTTTTAAATAGGCCTACTTCAAACGCATTCAAACTACTATTTTATTTTACCCTTTTTAATAGGCCTACCTCAAACGCATTGAAACCACTATAATTTTATTTTACCCTTCAGTGCATGGCTGCGACAAAACGGTGTCGCAAAATAATTTCACGTGTAATGATTTCCTCATCGGCGCCGAAGCTCAAAAGACCTTATGAGGCTGAATTAAGATGATTTTCAATGGCGGCTGACGGTTCAAGTTTAGTCTCTCTTTTTTTATCTCTATCACGTCATGGGAGATCAGTGGAAATGGCGACGCAATGGCGAACCTAAGGAGATGCTGGAACTAATTTCAAATTCAGAAGGGCATAAATGAGTTCTGATTATAGCGGCGGAGGCCAAATTGATTTTTTCCACTTGGAAGCCATCCTCCTCGCCCGTCGTCGTCGTCGGCGCATCAGAAGAAGGTGGTAGCGTCGGTCACATCTCAGCCCCTTCGCCCTTCCTTCTTCTTAATAGGCGAACAGTAGACAAGACAACCAACGATGAGGCATGTGCTGTGCGACCACCGTGCCAAACTACGTCACTAACTGCGTCGACTCAGCTGTGCTATTATAGTTGACCATTTGAACGGCAGATTCAGAGGCCAATAAGTGTGTGTGTGTGTGTGTGTGTGTGTGTGTGTGTGTGTGTATGTATGTATGTATGTATGTATGTATGTATGTATGTATGTATGTATGTATGTATGTATGTATGTATGTATGTATGTATGTATGTACGTACGTATACATGTGTATGTATGTATGTGTGTATGAATGTATGCATGCATCATGATGCATGTATGTAGGCCTACATATATGTATCGCTTTAAGTGAAATCATAATTAAGAAATTGGAAATGCCCATTCAAAATCCGTTGGGTCACCGGAAACCAGATATCAGGCAGGATATAGTGAGTAAATTCGTTGATGCAGACCAAGGTCATCTTCAAACTTCTAAAGCACTACTCTAAAATCTAAATCTAAACACGGGGCACCAGCTTATTCGCGAGCGCTGCATCATGTCACAGCGGTTGTCCAGAGATGTCAAGTGAAGATATGAGTAGGCCTACGGTACGTTACCAGAGAGATCAGAGTCTTATGCTTTGACCCGAATGACCTCCACCCGTCATCACTTGTCTCAGTGTTTACCACTTCGCCGCATGAGAATTATAGTGTTCTATCTACGTTTTTGTTTACCTAGAGTTTAGAGTTAAGTACACAGTCCGATTCAGGGTAATTTGTTCTATCTTCGTGCAAAATGGCCCTTGTTGAAATGGCGCCTTTGCTGGGAAATGAACAGAAGTATTTTATTCTATTTGCTTATTCTTACAACTGATAGGTATTATAGTATTCTATGTGAGCCGCAACCAATTATATTCCAAAGTTTTAATCACGTGGATATTACAGAACACGCTGTTTATTGATTTTTATATACATGGTCCAGGATTATTTTGTTCTATTACGGTCACGTGGTCTGAACGGCAAATTGTGATTCGCACATGCATATAGAACATTATAATAGTAAGCGTGTTCCGTTACATAAGGTTAATACAAAAAATTATTACATAAAGAGACAAAATGAAGAGACTAAGTCGAAAATAATGCACATATAGGGCCTATACAATGATAGCAAGTATGACAGTTAAAAATGATATTACAAAAATTGCTTTTTCTCTAGAATTTTTTTAATATAACTAATTACAGCGACAGTCATAATTCATTTCACTAATAATTATAATGTTCCATGTAATGACGAATCATGATAACATTTAATTGTATAGAGCTATTTCTGTAATATTTTGTTCTATTTGAACAAATTCCGAAAGTTGCCTTCAAATTATGTTTTCTTACGCCAGAGGCTTCAATCGTCGTGATTGTTTAAAGTTGCCGATGTCCACATAAATGTTTTCTAAACATTCATTTTCGATTTTGTCCCACCAAAGAGTTTTCAGTACTAAATTCTAAGCCACTAAACTTTCTTTTCCCATTTTCTCCGTTTCGCCAAAAGTGAGCATAGAACAGTCTACTTCTCAAGCGGCGACTTCCCGTGCTTCATATTCAACACCAAAGCACCACGACCTCTCTAAAAAAACCACCCCATGATCCAGTCAATCCGCCACCTTCACATTTATCCGTGCCTGCCCGGCCCCTAATTTGAACCGATTCCCTCCGCCTATCGATTATGGTTTTACTGAGAGCGCCTGTGAATAAGCTGGTTCCAGTGAGTGACTTCGCTTTTTTGGGCTGTGTAGAAATTTCAAGATTAGATTACCTAGGTTAAACACAACCAGTGGAGGCGCCAGGACTCAGGTTTGAGGAGCTAAAGCTCCAAGCCCTTCAGAACCCATCGTAACATCTCTCTTCTATGGTCTTCCGGAGACCGCATCGTCTATCCCCCTATCTCTGCTTGGACAGCCATGCACCCCACTCGGTGCACTGCTCCTGAATAAGCTGGTAATCCAGTCTTTCAGCACACCTTACGGCTGCCAGGACCATTAACATCCACCTTATTCCTTTTCCCTTATTACAGGTCCAGCACTTCAAAGCTGCGCTTTAAAAAATTTTAGGTTAGAAATACGATTGTGCTAAAACGTTGAACTTAAGCAGGCCCAAAAGAAACCAGGGTGTCATTGATTATGGTGCAGTTGTGGCAACAACCAGCCACCGATTGTTCAACGGCTCGTGCGCAAGTATTTTGTTTACGCGCATATATGTATATACGGCATATAGGACTGTCATGAAAGGCATTCGACCATAAAATGACGGTAAGGTCTTTATTGTCGAAAAACAGGACGGAAATGCAAGAGAGCAAACCCAAGGCAAAGGATAAACCGTAAACCCCGATAAGCACCCAATAAACTCCAACGTGCAAGCCTATATATATTACATATATACATATGTAGATCTATGTATCACATGATGAACATATACATGTGTGCAACGTTCATATATATATATATATATATATATATATATATATATATATATATATATATATATAGACTTAGCACACATATATATGTATATATAGGCTACATAGTGCTACACATAATCCATATAATGTATGGTTAGATGGTCAGATAGCCATGTGTGCAGTGCTTTTGTGAGGTATCTAAAAGGCGCTATATTAAGAATCTAGAAGTATATAATATATATACCGCATTTGTATATATGCTATATATATATATATATATATATATATATATATATATATATATATATATATATATATATATATATATATTCGGGAATATGTACATGCAGACATATAGACATATTATGCATAATGTTATTTTTAAGACAGACTTAAAAGAACACCGGTTGGGTAAAGGATGTGTAGACAGTGGACTGTGTTTTACTACTGAACCGTCTGCCGCTTGTTTCTGGTGCACCATCGGTTTATACCTTGTGCATTAGACACCGGCTGCATCAATGTGGCTAAGTAATAATGATGACGATGATAGTGATGATGATGATGATAGTGATGATGATGATGATGATGATGATGGTGATGATGATGATGATGATGATGATGATGATGATGAGAATAATAATAATAATAAATAATAGTGTGTAATAAAATAATGCTGAAGTCCCTGAATAATCATAATAACCTTGGGGCAATAATAATAATATAATAATAATAACATAATAATAATAATAATAATAATAATAATAATAATAATAATAATAATAATAATAAATAATAATAATAATAATAATAATTATAATAATAATATAATAATAATAATAATAATAATAATAATAATAATAATAATAAAGGCAGCGTTCTGTTTACCCGGATATGTAACGCTCTCAACGCTCTCCATAAACACCCATAAAACTAAGTCCGTCAACGCTATATATGCATCAACTGCATTCAATTGCAGTATCTTTCTCTTCCAATCACATAGGGCGTTTTACTGTAACACGATTTCTCTACAAGAGGTCGAATAATAATAATAATAATAATAATAATAATAATAATAATAAAAATAATAATAATAATAATAATAATAATAATAATAATAATAACGACGATTAGGTGCCGTTCCAGACGAATTTTATTGTTCTTAATTAATATTAAGTCCCTGAGGGATCATGTATACCTCGGGGCATAAAAAATAATAATAATAATAATAATAATAATAATAATAATAATAATAATAATAATAATAAGAATAATAATAATAATAGAATAATAAAAAATAAAAATAATAATAATAATTATAATAATAATAATAATAATAATTATTATTATTAATAATTATAAATAAAATCATCATCATCATCATCATCATCATCATCATCATCATCATCATCATCATCATCATCATCATCATCATCATCATCATCATCATCATCATCATCATCATCATCATCATCATCATCATCATCATCATCATCATCATCATCATCATAGCACATGCTACTCTACTTCTACGTGAATACAATTACAGACCGAATATACGAGTTACTAATTACAATTACAATATACAAGTTTACTAATTACAATTACAATACAAATGAAATTTTCCATTACAGACCCAGTCTATATCTAAGCGTGCATAGAAATCGGCAAGAAACTGACCGGTCTCTTTAACGCGTCGTCCTCTTCCTTCACCGGGGTTTTTGCTATTGTCGGTATTGACCCCCGACCTCTGCTGTCCTGCCGCCCCTCCGGTCATGCAGGCCTGGCTGACCGGACAGCCCTGGCCGTGGGTGCCTCCGCCGCCGCCTCCGCCGCCGCGTGAGTGGCTGGACACTGGCTGGTCGCTGTGATGACCATCGGCCTGGTCAGCATCATCGTCCTCATCGTCATCATCATCGTCTCCTTCGAGACTGCTAAGACTTTGGCTGGAAACAGATAACAGCAGACGTACAACTGCACAGATAGGCAGAGCATGGAGACAACATTCTGAATTTGGGATTCAGATTTATTGGTTCAAATTTACTGACTAAGATTCAGGTTTACTGACTCAGATTAAGATTTACTGGTTCAGATTCAGATTTACTGGCTAAGACTCAGATTTACTGGTTCAGATTCAGATTTACTGACTAAGACTCAGATTTACTGGTTCAGATTCAGATTTACTGGTTCAGATTCAGTCTTCGGCTTGGGTTAAGATTTTGCTGGCTCGATTTACTGGTTCAGATTAAGATTAGCTAGTTCAGATTCAGATTTACTGACTCGATTAAGATCTACTGATTCAGATTCAGATTTATTGGCACAAACTAAGATTTACTGACCGATGCCAAGTAATAAGTGCTTTAATAGCTGTAATTTCTCTGTAATAGATTTTCATAGCATTTGCAAGGCTTGAATTATCTTATCTCACCTAATCTTATAACTTCTATAGCGTCAGGTTTCAATTGATTGTATTGCAAAACAGGTACGAAACTCTTATCGATTCCAAGGATCAGCGTGATGAGAAAGAGAGACAGCCTTTTCATAATTATCATACATTAATTACATCGAGTGTTGATAAAATACACCAGTAACTGGTATTCATTAACGGCTTCTGATTAGCCTGAGATCGGATTCGATTAGAGTGTAGTGTATTAGGCTGCAGGTGTTACATTACGGCAGATGGAACTCTATTGTTCCAGAGATGCGTGTAGATAACAATGCAATCGTAATCGGAAATGACGGAAGATTTCTGGGTTGGATTGTTTGGCGGCTATTTATTTGCCATTAGCCAACGACCGTCGGTGTATAGACTATGGAGGAGAAGGAAGAGGAGGAGGAGCAGGAGGAGGAAGAGGAGGAAGAGGAGCAGGAGCGGGAAAAGGAAGAGGAGGAAGAGGAGGAGCGGGAGGAGGAAGAGGAGGAGGAAGAGGCGCAGGAGGAGCGGGAGGAGGAGGAAGAAGAAGAGGATTAGGAGGAGGAGGAAGAGGAAGAGGAGGAGGAGGAGGAGGAGGAAGAGTAGGAGGAAGGGGAAGGCGAGGCAGCGGCGGAAATGCGATACGGAGAAGGGGACGGTGGCATTGGCCAAGTCTGTAATTAATAGATTCCCGTCTGGAAGTTCCTTTAACAGGATGCAACAAATACGACGACGACGACGTACGCATCCATTGCAATCTCTGTCCTTCTGTCTGTCTCTGTCTACGTCTATGTGCATTCCTCTAAATGTCTACGTCTGTCTGTCTGTCTGTCTGTCTGTCTGTGTCTCTGTCTCCCTTTCTCTGTATCCGTGTCTGTCTCTATGGGTCAGTAATTATCTGACTCTGTTTCTTGTGTCTGTGTCTCTCTCTCTATCTCTGTTTGTCTCCGTGTATCTCCGTCTCTTTGTCTCTGGTTGATTTTGCTCAGCAGGAACCATCATTGATCGATGTCTTCAGTATTCTGACTGTCTCTCGCTGTCGAAATCATCGGATTACACATTGAGATCTGATTTTCTGTATAATATTTGTCTCTGAGCATTTGTCTCCATCTCTCTGCTCGTCTCTGTGTCTGCTGGTCTGGAACTCTGGATATTTGGTCTCTGTGGCAGTATGTGTGGCTCTTTCTGTCTCTATCTGTCTGTGTCTGTCTGTGATTTCATTATATGTGTTTGTATTTTTCTCTCTGTCTGTGTACCTTTGTTTCTGACTGTCTCTGTCTGTGTACCTTTGTTTCTGACTGTCTCTGTCTGTGTACCTTTGTCTCTGACTCTGTCTCTGTCTCTTTGTATCCTTTCCGCCTTAGCTTCGTAGGTATATATACACGTCTCAGCAGAGACCAGGCCATCATAAGCATCTTCGGCGTTCGGCCGCCTTTGCGGCGGATCTATTGATCACAGCAGTGACACTGGAACCCTTGATGAACCGCGCTCGGTCCCTAACCAGCGCTGCGGCATTGTTAGCCACGGCCAAAGAAAGACCGAGACCTCTGTCCGACCGTCCGTCCGTCCTCCGTCGGCAGCGGTCGCCCTAGAGGCCAGGCCCGCCCCAGTGGTCTCCTTCCTTCGGCGATGGAGCCTCCGCCTTGGCCGCACAAGGCAGAGGTTGTAGGCATATTCGAATCGGTCAAGTTTACAAGATGACATCCGAGGTTCCGAAACTCATCCAGGCAGCAACAGATATGAGAATGTCAGTTTCATTTTTCCTCCTCTTCTCTGTCTGTCTCTGTCTGTCTGTCTGTGTCTGTGTCTCTCCTCTCTCTGTCTCTCTCTGTGTCTCTCCTCTCTCTGTCTCTGTCTGTCTCTCTCTGTGTCTCTCTCTGTCTCTGTGTCTCTCTGATTTGGTGGATAAGAATCACCACCGCAGCCGATCAATTGCGTTTAAATCAAATTACAAAAAGTCGAAACGATATCGCAGATTATTAATGATCGCTTAAACGACAGCATTAACTGGCTCTGGCCCCTCGTAATTCATTCAACGACGCTCTGAAACTCAGTTAGGCCTACGGTGAAGGTTTAATTCGTTTGGGAGTGTGCGATAGTCTAACCGTCTAACGGTTCATAAACGCCGATTGGTTAATTTAGAGCGCTCACCTTGCAACGCGCAGAGTAGAAGGGTTCGATTCTCCCCTTAGACGATTTATGTGTAAGTAATCATGAACAGGTCTTGCACTTGTTTAACTTGTACTCAGCGCCACCGATGGGATTAATGATCCCTTCAATTTTCCTTGTGGCCATCTCCTATCGTTTGTGTACTTTGTAACTCTGTAATTGTAAGATAATTGTTTGGTTTGGTTACAAAATAAAATGATTTGATTTGATTTGAGATGTCCGTCTCCAACTGCGCCCATAACGCCGACACTCGGATTAGAGCGTCAGGTAACGCGCTCCGAGGGTTCGCATTCTCCCCTTAGACGATTTATGTGTAAGGATCTTGAACAAGTCTTCACTTACAATTGCTCAGCGCCACCGATTAGTGTTCGATAATTAATTAGGCAGTGGCCCTTAACCCTAGGGTTACCAAGCTTTTTTGTGACACCGGCTTGAAAAGAGTTGGTTGAAAAGATTTCGTGTTTGGTTTCACATATCATAAAAAAGTTGTAATATAGCAATGGATTCAGCATTCATTTCTGCACAGAATGCTATATTTAGTTGTACATTATGTGAATGCACCTCGAAATTACATCACTTTTAACAACGGAACCCATTAAAAAGCAATATTTTATATTATTGCGTACATTATTGAAAAGGGTTTTTGATAAACAAATATAAGATTATGTGTGTTTTGAAACTAATCTATGTATAAAAGATACACACAATCATCCCTACACATGTTTATATAGTATAAATGTACATCCATACATATATATCCATACATATATATCGGTTTACGTCGTAATGCTGTATTCAGCCATTTTCACACAGATTACGCGTATTATTATTTATTTTGATCACTTACGGTATTCAAAAGACAAAGATGTAGGTATGCAAATGAAGCCCTACATTCCCTCTAAAGAATGGTATCTTTGTTTCTCTTCCAGGAAGACAAATGAATACGCTACAGAAAAAACTATTGGGGGAGTGTTCCATTCAACCATTTTTCACGCATATAACGCGTATTATTATTTATTTTGATCACTTCCGGTTTATTAGAAAATTGTAGGTATGCAAATGAAGCCCTGCATTCCCTCTAAAGAAAAGAGTTATTGTTTCTCTTCTAGGAAGAATAGTGAACAAGTTATGAAGCTATAGTTGAAAAGAGTTATTGAAAAGAGGGGGTGGTATCCACCCCCTCTGGTGCCTCGGGTATATCAGGTATAACTTTTGAATGGCGTGGGCTACCATCATGATGTTTACCTCAAAATGTGCGCCAATGAATCTGCTACAGCTACCTAAAATGAAAAATTATATTCCATATGGGAAAAAGTTATGCATAAAAACGTGGGGGGTGGCAACCAAACCCCTTATGGTAGCCCGAGGGTTATTAGATGCAGTAACAACGACAACAACAATAATAAGAATAATTACAATAATAGTAACAACAAAGAAATTTTCGAGATGTCTACTCCACCTGCGCCCATAACCAAACACTCGGATAAAATGAGTATAGGTTACTCCAACCGTACATTATTCTTATTGAAACCTCCTTCTTGCAAAAGGTTATTGCCTTCTCTTTATTGAAAAAGTCAATAAAAAAAGAGTTATTGAAAAGAGTTATTGATAAGAGTTACAAAACATCAGTTCCTACTGAAAATATTATTCAATTAATTAATGTATCAATTAAACTATAATAGAGGCAAAGAGAGGCAAAGAGAGGCCCGTGCAGTTTTGAAAAGAGATATTGACTCCACAAAGCTTCTCGATCAGAAAGGCTCAATTCACTAATTCATTCTAAGCATTCACATAGCGCCTGTTTATGTCTGCACAACAGAGCATGCAGTCAAACCCCAGCAAAAAAGAAAACAGTTTGAATTGAAAAGAGTTAGTTATTGATAAGAGTTATTGAAAAGAGTTATTGAAAAGGGCTATTGAAAAGAGTTATTGATAAGAGTTATTGAAAAGAGTTATTGAAAAGAGTTATTGAAAAGGGTTATTGAAAAGGGTTATTGAAAAGAGTTATTGAAAAGAGTTATTGAAAAGAGTTATTGAAAAGGGTTATTGAAAAGGGTTATTGAAAAGGGTTATTGAAAAGGGTTATTGAAAAGAGTTATTGAAAGAGTTATTGAAAAGAGTTATTGAAAAAAGTTATTGAAAAGGGTTATTGAAAAGAGTTATTGAAAAGGGTTATTGAAAAGAGTTATTGAAAAGAGTTATTGAAAAGAGTTATTGAAAAGAGTTATTGAAAAGAGTTATTGAAAAGAGTTATTGAAAAGAGTTATTGAAAAGAGTTATTGAAAAGAGTTATTGAAATGAGTTATTGAAAAGAGTTATTGAAAAGAGTTATTGAAAAGGGTTATTGAAAAGAGTTATTGAAAAGGGTTATTGAAAAGGGTTATTGAAAAGAGTTATTGAAAAGAGTTATTGAAAAAAGTTATTGAAAAGAGTTATTGAAAAAGGTTATTGAAAAGGAGTTATTGAAAAGAGTTATTGAAAAGAGTTATTGAAAAGAGTTATTGAAAAGAGTTATTGAAAAGAGTTATTGAAAAGAGTTATTGAAAAGAGTTATTGAAAAGAGTTATTGAAAAGAGTTATTGAAAAGAGTTATTGAAAAGAGTTATTGAAAAGAGTTATTGAAAGAGTTATTGAAAAGAATTATTGAAAAGAGTTATTGAAAAGGGTTATTGAAAAGAGTTATTGAAAAGAGTTATTGAAAAGAGTTATTGAAAAGAGTTATTGAAAAGAGTTATTGAAAAGAGTTATTGAAAAGAGTTATTGAAAAGAGTTATTGAAAAGAGTTATTGAAAAGAGTTATTGAAAAGAGTTATTGAAAAGAGTTATTGAAAAGAGTTATTGAAAAGAGTTATTGAAAAGAGTTATTGAAAAGAGTTATTGAAAAGAGTTATTGAAAAGAGTTATTGAAAAGAGTTATTGAAAAGGGTTATTGAAAATGG
>JACEVL010000619.1:0-30000 GCA_020284085.1 Aporrectodea caliginosa
TCTAATCTAATCGTAATCGTAATCTCCAAACTTTCTAAAAGCGCCACTCGAGAAAGCCAAGCGCAAGGACAATTAGCTTTTGCCTCACGAGCGCTAATCTGGTCTAATCTAATCAGTAACGACTTCTATAGCGCCATTATCACAATGCTCAATACATAAGTTAACGCAAATATTTGGACCCCAAACAAGGATACCACATAATTATGATCATAGAGATATTCAGAGTTCCTGGAAGAAACACGCTAGTCCGATACTTGCCTCTGAGTCAAGTATTGACGTCTGGCATCTAAATTTCATATTCTGTCTGTCTAGACTGTCTGTCTGTTTGTCTTTCTCTCTCTCGTGTTATCTTCAAAAGGCCTACTTAAAGTCTACAGTATGGACCACAGCGACACGACTGCCTTCAGATGTCAGCGATTTGACTATCGGACATTTGATATCCAGCAATACTAATGTCTGATGTTTCAAGCACTAGGTTACCGAGTGCAAATAACATCACCCCCTGGTGAAAGAGACAGATGTCGTAAAACAGAAATATCAAGTACCGACAACATTTCAAACGGATCTATCTATACCAGTGGTCAGCTGTCCAATTCCAGGCAATACTTGAACACCATCTCTTCAACTCCACAAACACGGAAAGCGCGTAATCGTAATCGTAACTCAAAGTTTTGAAGCGCTACTCTAAAGCTAAGCGCAGGGCACCAACTTGTTCACGAGCGCTGCGTCGTGCCAGAGGGGTTGTCCTGAGATGTGAAGGGAAGAATCAGTAAAGCTGTTGGAGATTCATATCTTTCTTTAGGCAAACTACTTAGAACATAAACCTCTGTCAATACTGACATTTCGAAATGGTAAACCTCCATGGATGGCAGAAGAAACACGACCTAGAAACTGGAACGTTTGAAATTGGAAGCCTATGACTTGACCGACTTTTTTATGAAGATTGATGCAAACAGAAAGCCACTATTGATCTTTCGGATGCCGTGCATTTCACTGGACATCGACAAACGACGTGCAGTCTGTGAATGACGTTCGATTTCCTATATGCACAGCACGAGAAAACGACTGTTTGACTTCCTACCCCGTAAACTTTACTGACTGTAATCATTATTAGTGTCCTGGGAATCACAAGTTTTTATTTGAATCGAATCTTGAATCGAATCAGTGGGTTTTAGTCTGATATTCGTGTAGAATGTACCTGACAGCACAGGTAACAAAGTTATCAATATATTAATGTGGGCCAAATAACCTTTCTGCAGTTTAAAATCAATGAAACTAAAAATGAAGTTAATTAACAGAATTGTAATGACAAAAATTATTTTTTTAAATTAAAACTAATTGAACTGTTCTGTTCTGGCTCCATGTTCATTAAATTTAGTCACGTACTTTAATGCCCAACACACAGTTTTACTAATTCATGTAGCCTCTTAGATAGATATTCGTTTTATTTTCTGACAGGTTGACAGACCGCAACCAGTTACAATAGAAATATGTTAGATAATGAAGTCAAAAACAAAAAACAAAAAAACCAGACAGGTGTGCAGTCAGGTGAGACTTAGGGCAAGCGTTTGTAAAGTACACGAGGGATAAAGTTAGTACAGTTAGAATTACAAATATTCGTTGTGTCCACATCAAAGTTTCTGCATTTGTTTTTGAAAGATTGCAACGTAAGTCTGGCATTATCTGTCCTCCAATGAATTAACTCTCTCTGATGAACAGTTCGTGGCTTGAATAGCAAGTAAATAATTTGCCGAATCATGACTCTATTTTCGAATAGAATCGACTACTGCCGTCCGATTCGTTTTCGAATCGAATATATATATCGAAGCTTCGCAGGTCCCTGAAGATTACTTTAGTCAATGTCGATGCATCATCCGAGAGATCGTCGTGTCTCGAAAGAAATAATATCTCCGGAAGATAATTTAGCCTCACACAATGGTATCTGATGGATGACAAGTTGTCGCAACAGATATCTAAGCTTATACCGGTTTACAGATGCGGGGAAGAGCACTGCTATCGACTGGGGTAAATGGCAAGAATGTTCTTCTTTGGAGGAAGCCAGAGGCAGCCAGAAACCTCAGTAGAATTTAGAGGAAGAGAGTTACTTGTGACGATAGCTTCCAGGTTGGTTATGGTTCCAGAGGGAAACTCTGTAATGTAGTGTAAAACTAGATTTACACTACTCTGGTCAGATAGAGACCAGCTTATAACAGGCGCAACATCAAATCAACATTGTTAGCTGCGACAACATTGTTAACTTGACACGTATTCCAAGGATGTTCTTCTTGGGAGGAAGTCAGAGGCAGCCACAAACCTCAGTAGAATTTACAGGAAGAGAGTAACTTGTGACGAGGATCATCTCGTCCACGAAATCAGTAGCAGGTGTGTGAAAGACAGCAGTGATTTTGTTGGTAATAAACGCAGAGGATGCTAGTCATGGCCGGAAGGAAGCCAGAGGATCCGAATGCTTCATTAGACTCTGCCGCCGGAAGAGAGTTACTCGTCGTGAGGGCTTCCGGCTACAGATGGTTACAAAGCCTCATCAAGCCCTCGCAAGACCACAGTGCACCATACGAAATGCAGGCAAGCATATAAATATAGGGTCACGATAGCGTAGTGGTTAGCTTGCTGGACTATCAACCGAGAGGTCGTGGTTCAAATTCCCGTCAGGGCAGAAATTTTTTCCAAGATTTCGCCTCCGCTTGCCCCCATAGCCGACTGAGCCGTAATGGGCACACTGACAGTACACTATCTTCATATTAATCCAAGGCTAAAAATGAAGTCTCTCAGGGTAGCTCAGGGGACCTGTAAAGCGGAGAGTTCGGGTTCAAGCCTCACTGTGTACGGACCTCGTGCAAGTTCTTCACGCACAACTGCTGGGCGATATCGATGTTATGTCGCATAATCGGGCGTACACTTCTGAACTTATATTGTATAATGTACTATACTATCACTCTTGCAAATGCATTGATTAATCATTATCATCATTATCATTATCATCATCATTATCATTATCGTCATCGTCATCATCATGATCATCATTATATCAAGATTTATAAAGCGCAAGTAAATATAACAGAATTCACAGCAAATGCGCCAGTAGTAGCTCGGCGTATAGTCAGATGACGTGACAAGGTAAGTCTTTACTTTCAACTGTACTCTACACTGTATTAGGGCCAACATTCTGTCACATGGACAATACATAGAATGTGAATTCCAATGCTTTCCTTTCACAGACTAACACCGTCAACAAAACTCAACTCCCAAGTCAAACGGAAACTATATTTCGACGGCAAACAGGCGTAGGTGTACTTTTATGTCACTGTGGTAACTCTCCGAGTTTTCTGCTGTCATGGAAACATCTATTGTCGTGGAAAAATCTACGCTCATGAAAATGTCTTTTGTCATGGAAGCACCTATTGTTATGGAGACATCAACATCGCAGACCCTCCATTCACACGGAAAGCAATCCGGTCCGCAATTCTTGGAGATACTTTCGGATGAAACCTGCTGATAGTTAGTACTAAAGAGAAGACTGTAGAGAGAGTCGTTGACACAAGACGCAGTAGAAATATAATAAAAACGGTGATTACTCATAAGCCCTTGACACCGGAAACTAAATATACTCCTTTTTCACAATTGCTATCCTGATTCCACCTCTTCCCCTTACTTCTCTCGCGGCTACACAACATCCACCATAGCCGTCTGACTGTATCCCTGCCTGAGCCTTGGCTGGAAGTGAATTTGACCTTATCTGCCTATCGATGCTGTTTTGACTGAGCACCTTATGTATGCGTAGTTAGCCTAAGTGAGTGAAGAACTTGTTGAAGGTCCCTACACTGTAACCGTCTCAGAGGAGAGGGAGGCTCAAACCCTTTCTCTCCAAGTTACAAGGTGAGCGCCCTAACCAATCGACCCCGTGTCCCATTGCAGCTGATTTGTTACCTCCTGTATGACCTTAGGTGTAGTCGGGTGGCTGTAAAGGGAAAATTGTTCCTTCCGAGTTCTCCCTCTGACACCTGTTAATTATTTAGACATGACCACCTGCACATCATAAAGTGAGGCGAGACCGTACTTATTACGAACCTTTTCTTCAGCCCCCAGTTCTTTTTTCTTTTTAGTAATAGTACTCCAGAATTTATTATCGTTATTAGTCATACTATTCAAAAAATGGTCGACAACCCCCAGTTTGAGGCAACCTCTCGACTCAGCTAAACTCTGATAGGAGCGACATAAGCAGGTCGATTGTCCTCTCGCATCTGACTGTCTAGATATTTTCTTCCTTCTAGGTGATCAATAAAGTTATTTCAAATACTGAATTTCTCTACTGGTGTAGAAGCACATGTGAGACGATTACGACTACGTGTAACTTGTGCCTTACCTCATCTTACCTGATGGTATAAATGTCCATAAAAACCTTGCCTTACCTCTAGGGTGGTTCACAGATGCATGGTCAAAAACAAAGTGCAACCTAGAAACCAGGGCACCCTCTCAGTGTGTTAGACCTATCAATAGTATTATTTAGACAAAATTTCAGCTTTCAATTCCAACGGAAAGACGGTGCTCACGGACAATTTGCCTGATACCGATAAAAAGACACTAATTGTGGAAATGAATGCGTCGAGCATACATTCCCGTACGAATGTATTTTATTTTACGATAAATCAAATATTACTGTAATTTGACAACACTTGTGATAGTAGAACAGGTTGATCTATAAAAGTTAAATAAGTTTGAAGAATTGGAAATGTCAAAAATAAAAAAAAACATCGTTCTAACCATGAATGTCGATTGTTCCGGTTTTATGACTTCAACACCAGCTAAGTCTTAGAGTCTAGAAACTGCAAGCACTGCGTCAACAACAGACTTCTTTGTTGTTTTGAGGCAAATAGCATTCCTATTTGCCACGACCACTTGAAGAAGACACTGCATTTCTTCATTATTGGTGAGGAGTCGGTTGAATTCCTCGAGCAAATTCACACACCTCTGAGCCGTGTCGTTCACCACTCTCAACTGCTGAATTCTCTCTCTACCTTGCTTGTATTCCTCATTTTCGATCCATTTCTCTTGTGGAAATGTAAGAAAGTAATCACTAATCTTCAGGTGTGACAGCAGTGTCAGTTTTCACTTGCTTGCAAAATCACCCAGGCAAGCCCCCTCGTTCAGTACCGCAGCATCACCTCTCACCTTCCTTTCACCAGGCTTTGCAGGCTTTGCAGTTACTCTGTAAACAATATTCACCTTATCTGTTACTGGAAGTTGGTCTGAGAACAGTGCCAGACCTACAGCCTCATCTGAACGGTACCACTAGTGGTTTGTAGGGCCTTCCTGGCAGCAACGCTGATCTCGGGGTCAACTGACTGGTGTTTTCCTAGAGTAATACAAAGTGACAGATCTTGTCCACGATCTTCAGCAGCAAGAGAGGCCTTTGTCCATGCTTTTGTGTAAAGAAGGGCAACAAAGCTGCACATGAATCTGAGTTTCTTTCTTCTTCGTTAGATTGAATACACCACGTTGATCACGAAAAGGATAGATTTTGATGGCATACAGTAACGTGGCCATCCAACTTGCGTGGTGAATTGGCCCAGGGCTCTCTAGTGAATTATTGAAGGTTAACTTCCAAGACAACCATTTTCAGCTCAACGAGTTCTTGACCTCTTATCGCTTAATCTGATTTTCTTTCAGTTAACTTTTTGAGAAAACTGAGTGCTGTTTCATTATAGGGTTCAGTGCCGTATATGACATTCAGTCCTGTATCACACTTTCCCAAGCAGCTTATATGTCTGGAAGATTGGAATATGCGATGAATTAGATGGACCGCAGCACAAGGTGAATACTTTGGCTAAAATCATCACATGGTGACGGCAGGCCAACCACAGGAGCTCTCGACATATCTTGTCTTCCAGCAGAACGCACACTCCGTTGAAGAACTCAGTGTTGACAGATATCAAAGCTCAGGGTTTGAACCTTGTCAGAGAGTTTCCACAACTCCAGAAGATTATGAATGGCCATGGATTCATTGCATCCTCCCCCACAGGCTAATTTTGGCACACCGAAAAGTTAAAGTGTTAAATATGAGCTCTTAAATTTCATTGGCAAATGGTAAATTCGAAAACTCACTTGTGAAAACACGTCTGCCAAAAACACAGAAAGTACACCATGACCTTCAGCAAGAACTTTACACTTTCTTCAAAATACCAGTAAGTAAGTAAGTAAGTAAGTAAGTATAACACAACAGAAACTATTTGAAGCTCATCTCCATGACAAATGTTGAGTTGTTGACCAAGTTACACGGCATCAAGATTTACCGCTAATGCTACTATATGGTAATATTTCTATGTCATTGAGCACCATCTTCCAGTTGGAATAAGATGCTGAAATTTTATGTCAATAATACTATTGACAGGTCTAACAAACTGAGAGGGTGCCCTGGTTTCTAGCTTGAACTTTGTTTTTGTGAACCACCCTACTTACCTCACTACCTGATGGTAAGCTGATCTTGCGTTTGGCTGGTAAAAACCCGACCGATTATGTTTAAAAATAGGTCGGAAGCAGTCTGCACGTCCCCTGGTTTCCATCCTACTCCATATGTCACGTCCATCAATCAGTGACCATGGTAACCGTATCAGCAACCGTTATCAGCGGCTCTCCCGTCTATGTAAGCATCCGCAATGAAAGAAGGCCGCACCAGTCGCGACCGCCAACTGACCCTTACGACTGGTCCACTTTTGCCGGAGATCTGACTAGGACCCTCCAGACAAGTCACACAATGCTCAAGTCCCTCTTCACACAGATATAATTATCTCGTTCTGCCTACTCAGGAATATAAGACAACAGCGAAGTGTCTGACTGCTCAACTCTGGCCACACTCAAACTAGTCGTCAAAAGCCACCAGAAGTCTTCCAGGGCTGTCAAGCAGCAATATTGCAACAGTGATGAAATCTGATTTAAAAATCGAACAAAGAATCCATTTAAAATCTGTCTTATAACTTGCAAGTGTAATTGTATATGTATATAGCGCCACTTGAAGATAAACTCGTCAGAGGCGCTGCTGACCCAACAGCATGAAACCATGATATCACAGAAAGGTCTTCAAGCGCATGCTGAGAAGAGGCAGAGAGAGGCTTAGGAGTTCATGTCGCAGGTTGCTAGGCAACTTATCGCAGAAGGATGCGCTGGCCACAACAAAATTTCCATGATGGACGTTGGAGCAACGAAGTGACATTGCGCAGCAGAGTGAAGAAACTGCGACAATGGATGGAAGAGAATCAACTTGGAATAACCTTCCCCCCTCATTAAGGGCTAAACTAATGACTAGTTTTTCCTCTTTGGTCTCTCGTTCTTTAAAGACGTTTCTTTTCCCCGGGGTTTTCGTGCTGAGAGCGCTTCTGAATAGTTATTCTGAGAGAGGCGCTATATAAATCTTTAGATACAATACAATACAATACAATACAATATGCATAGCTCTTTAACACAAGACAGAACAATGCAGGCTTCAAGACATTTACGCACAATGATGATTGATGAATGTATTAATTAAACTCAACGCACTTTTGCATAGGCAACCCCTGTGCACTTCCTCCAACATGGAAATGGATACATGCATGTCCACAGTCAACAAAGGTATTACACCTAAATCAGCTAATTACTGCTTGCTAACCTTCATGTACCAAAAAATATTATGGTTTATTGAGGCTTTCTCATTGACTGGTCCAACGGTTTAAAAATCACAGACTGATTATGTCAGAACTTTAACGTAATTCAGGTTTAAATGCAAATTAATTTTTATCTATTTTTATGCAAATATCAGACCACTTAGTATTGCACGATTTAGGTAACTCACAAAGCGCTGTACATATGACAATATAACAGATCTAAACAAGTGCGTTTTATATTATATGACAGTTAGCAAATGTATAATGCACAGAGTCAAAGGCTACAGTAGCAGACTGTTCAAGGAGGACCTACACAAGAGAAGGCATGATGGACTCGAGTTGAAGTGCGGCAGCAAGGAACAAGAGAAAGAAGAGTAGTATTCTATTAAGCACACCCGAAAGAGGCAGCCATGGGCATACACCTTCATTTTCTTAGCCTTGGCATACGAGGCTGTCTGGTCGTTCTTCCCTGTCACCGCCTGCTCTTCCAATTGACGGTCAAACCCCATGCATTTAGTCATTTTTCTTTATATTTTCATAGTGTTTTGAATCGAGTTAATCATTTACTGTGTAATATGTACTATACTGTTTGCATTGCTGTACGAAACTTGATATTGCACTGTTTATCAAGGATTTAGCTAAATTCATATTTCTGAAATGTTGTTCTAGGTGTCCCTAGTTAGCGGGATCTTGATCCCTTTTGGGACTCCTCTTGCGGCCAATCCTGATACTTTATGTTGAAATGTTATGTGTTTTTTCATTTGGCTTCAATAAAAGAGATTTGATTGATTGATTTGATTGATTGATTTTAAAGCCAAGTTCTCAGTGGAAGGGATATTAGCCTATAGAGCCGTGGCTGGATTTGAACCCTAGCCACCTGAGTCTACTGATCCCTCATCAGAGAAATTATCGTCGGACGGAGGGAAGGATCCATCATCCGCTGTGCAAACAGTCTGGCAAAGGAGACGGAAGGATTCCGATTACAAGACAAAGGCAGACGACGGAGAGCAGAGGGCAGAGGAAGAACGAGGCCAATGTGCGGCTGAGACCCACAGCAACTGACTTAGAGCAAGCAGTTGAACGGTTGCTATGGACTATGGCGTGAAGCAGAAGGAGAGGGAGAAGGAGGTGGAGAAGAAGGAGAAGACGATGGAGAAGGAGAAGGATTATGAAGGAAAGGAGGAGAAAGAGCAAAAGAGGGAGGAGAGGAAGGAGGAGTAGGAAGAGGAAGAGAGGAAACGGAGAATGAGAAGGAGAAGAAGCCGGAGAAACAAGAGAAGGATAAGGAGAAGAACGGGAGAATCAGAAGATGGAGAAGGATTATGAAGGAAAAGAGGAGAAAGAGCAAAAGGAGGAGAGGAAGAGAAGAAGAAGGAGTAGGAGGAAGAAGAGAAGAACCGGAGAATGAGAAGAAGGAGAAAGAGAAGAACCGGAGAATCAGAAGAAGTAGAAGAGAAAAAGGAAGTGGAGAAGGAAAAGAGAAGGAGAGGGAGAAGAAGAAAAGGAGCAATCCCTTAAGCCAGCCACAAGATGCAGCCATTGGTATGAAGTTTAAGCGACTTCACTTTCTTAGCCTCGTGGATTTTGTTTTGACTGAGCGCTTGTTCCCGCGACTTAGTCTTCTTTGGGCGCTATAGAAATCTCAACACTACGATTACGATTCAAAGTCTTCCTCTGCTAACCATCTAATCGCATCTCAGATCTGTTCGTTAGCCATGTTGCGGCATCTTTTTCACCGGTTCAGAAAAGGCGCTAGATGAATGTGCACGCACCCAATCCCCGAGAAACATCTGAGAGGGGATGTCTACTAAGGGCGGTGGCGAAGGGAGACGGAGGGAGGCCTACCTCTTGGATGATGACGGAGAGCAAGTCGAGAGGATACTGGTGCATGCTGTCATCTTCCAGCGGACTTGTCGTGACCAGTTCTATCATTTGCTGCAAGAACAGATTAAAGACAGGAACACGTTACACGCAGATGACGATACACAGACCGAACGACCGACCCACCGAGCGACCGAAAGACCGAATGAAAAAGAAACCGAATGACCGACCAAATGACCGAATATATGACCGAATCACGGACTGAAACCGACCGAATAACCGAAAGACCGAATGAATGACCAAACGACCGTTACCAACGGCGGCGGAAAACAAACTCAGCAAACATAATTTAATTGTAAAATGCGAAATTATGAAACGAAGACTTCTACGGTTTGTGCACGGACTCTTCCGAAATAGGAAGACTCTTCTCTAAACTTGAAGAGGCTTTCCACTAAAACGGTCAGACGCATTACGACGCATTCTAATGAACAGCGGATCTGGCTTCCTCCATAATCAGAAGATGCTTCGTCTAAATTCAGACGACGTCTGTCCAAAAGAGAGTGATCAGACGAGTTAAGACGAGTTCGATAAAGGCCAAATTCTGGCTTCTTTTCTATTCTAGGATTTCGAAGGGTATAGCGAGAGAGAGAGAAAGAGAGAGAGAGAGAGAGAGAGAGAGAGAGAGAGAGAGAGAGAGAGAGAGAGAGAGAGAGAGAGAGAGAGAGAGAGAGAGAGAGAGAGAGAGAGAGAGAGAGAGAGAGAGAGAGAGAAAGAGAGAGAGAGACAGACAGACAGACAGACAGAACAGAGACATACGGAAACAGAGACAGACAGAGACAGAAAGACAGACAGAGACAAAGACACAGAGACAGACAGAGAGAGAGACAGACAAACAGGCCGGCAGGCCGGCAGATAGACAAAGTTGAGGGTAGAGGTGTCTGTCTGTATCTGTGTATTTCTGTCTGTCTGTCTGTCTGTCTGTCTGTCTGTCTGTCTGCCAAGATCCAAGAGAAGTGACAATGAACGCAGAACCGGATCAGCTTGGATTGGGAAAGCAGAAAAGACGTGCACAATTTCTAGAAAGGTCTTAATACCTGGGACCGTCTTTCCTCCGTACATACTGAATTTCTCACCAAGCGACAAATAAACACGCAGGAAATCTGACCATTCTGTCCTCTGCACTTATCTGCACTTTCTGACAGAGAAACAGAGACACAGAGACCGACAGAGAGACAGATAGAGTCAGACAGAGACACAGAGACCGACAGAGAGACAGACAGAGTCAGACAGAGACACAGAGACCGACAGAGAGACAGAGACAGAGACGGGGAGTCATCTCATCTTACGGCCAATTCACACCTCCTCCACCCGCCGCTCAGATGTAAAGCCCTCCTATAGGTTCGATAAGTGCAAAGGACGGAAGAGGCAATTTGGTGCATGTCGGTCACACATCCGTATTAATTAAACACAGACCATGTGAGGTCTTCTTCACCCGTTCCCAATCCAATAAAGAAGACAATTCGACCGTAATTTCCGTCTGAAGTCCCAATAGGTCGAGAGGAGGGTACAGACATATAAAGCTGTCGACCTACGACTTTTGTTTACAGTGTGTTCGTGGTGTAAATCCAGACTGCAATCCCTGCTATACGGTGGGACCAGATACAAGTAAATGTAATGTAAATGTAATGTAATAAAACATTTATAAAGCGCCACTTAGAGTCTCTCAGAAGCGCTCAACACGTGGCCATCAAACAGCTGAAAAAATGCGTCTTTAAGAGTTTAGAGAAAACTATATAGCCGCACTTTCTGACAGACAGAAATGAAGGGCCTATACGTTTTCTATAGTGACCGTAATGACCTCGATGATTTCGTGGAAAACAAGATTGTCGCAAATTAGGAAAATTGAAGCTTTTAAAGTAAGGTTGGTGCAACACGGTCTTGAATCTCAGCGATTACTGTCGGTCGAAAATGAGGTTAATATTAAGAATCAATAAGTAAGAAGAAGAGCAGTCCCATATAAATGACCTACATGTGGCGATTCTTGCTGGCCAATTAATCGATCAGCTGTATTGATTGAGAAATTGGATGTCTTATGACTCTTATTAATATCACCCATTAAATGCAATAACTACAGTTTTCCCTTGATTGCTGTTGATAAAATTTTCGTCGCCGAGTTTATTTCCTCCCTGTTTATTAATTGCTTGGTAAGAGAAATGAAGTCGCTAACACTTCATGTGGATGACTGCGTCTCAGAGATAGCCTTGGGAATCCTCTTTTTCTTGTTCTGACTTATTTATGTCATTTTCGACCACTAAGAATCCCCAGGTGTACGTCATATATGAAATGCTCTACTTCTTACTCACTGCTTAAGATTAACCTCATTTTCGACCAACAATAATCGCTAGAAGTAGGTCGCCCATGTTATTATTATTATCATTATTCCTCTACTTGGAATGACCTTCTCCTCTCACTAAGGGCTAAACTAATGACTGGATTCTCCTTTTTGGTCTCTCGTTCTTTAAAGACGTTTCTTTTTCCCGGGATTTTCGTGCTGAGAGCGACGCTGAATAGTTATTCTGAGAGAGGCGCTATATAAATCTTTAGATACGATACAATGCGATACGATTGCTTCAGATTTACATCATTTCCGAAAACTGGCAAAATGCAAATGTCGATATTTTCTACAGCGACCATATTATGACCTTGGTCCTGCTAATGTTTCAATAACTTGATCAGGTCCTTCACCAACGCTGTCCTTTGAAATGGTTGCCACGTCATCTTAGGTCTCCTTGTACCGATCGAGCTATGGCCACATTATACTGTGCTATGGCCCGAGATTCAATCTCTTAAATAAGCCATAATCCATATGCTTAGTGACGATGATTTCGTGGAAAACAAGATTGTCGCAAATTAGGAAAATTTAAGCATTTAAAGTAAGGTTGGTGCAACACGGTCTTGAATCTCAGCGATTACTGTCGGTCGAAAATGAGGCTATAATCTTAAGAATCAATACGTAAGAAGAAGAGCAGTCTCATCTATGACCTTCATCTGGCGATTCTTATTGGTCAAAATGACGTAAATGTTAGCAATAAACTGTACGAAGAAAAAGATGATTCATAATAATTATGTGATTTACCGAACACGCGTAAGGAAGTTCTTAGAAGCTCCTGAAAGTGCTCTCCTCTCTTTCCGCGAAATTGAACCACGCGAAATTGAACTACCACAGGCGACGGTCATAAATATCTGCACGGGTTAATTTTATGGCAAGGATAACTGAATCATCTTAAAGCGATTTCCAGATAAATTAGTAGATGACGTAGAACAGAAACCCGAAACTTTATATGAAGAACAAGGGACTGTGAGAATGACCAGCAGCTCTGAACATAAAAGTCCGAACGGAATGGAGCACAGCGGGAAGCCATACTTGACGCCTAAAGCTATTAAAGAAACTGCATCATTGACCTGGAGGGGCAGATGCAGCTTCCTACGGGGATGGATAGGGATGGACGGTAGTGGATGGAGGGATGAAGGAGGGGGAATAGCGACGGACAGAACCGGGAAGTCCATTTAGACAATAGGATTTCGAAGACAAACTGGATTCATATATGCACCTATCAACCATTCTGTTTGAGCTCCGGAAGGTCTTTGAAGACCTATCAATATAATTGCAAAGGCATTTATTAAAATTAGGGAACATGGGTAGGGTTAAGTGTTGAGGTAGAATAGCTGAATGGATAGAGCGTTCGACCTGTAACGGTGAGGGTACGGGTTCGAGCCTCCACTCAAGCGGTCACTGTGTTGGGACTTTGAGCAAGTCCTTCACTCACAATTGCTCAGCGCCATCAATGTTGTGTCATATGGCCGTGTGTGAACGTCGAAACTTTGGAATGAGACCAATATCAAAAACAGTTGTAAATTAGAGCATGGTAAAGTACGGTAAGAGAAGGTCTTAAGGAAGATTAAGGGCTAAAGGTAGGGTAAGGACTCAAGGTAAGAGAGGATAAGCGAGGTAAGATAAGAAAAGACAAGTGAAGGAAATATTGGGCAATGTATTTATGCATGTATGTATGAGTACTTGTTATAGCGCCCCTTCAAGATTTCTACTCAGAGGCGCTCCCGACTACAGCGCGGACAATGAATCGGAGTTTCACGCCGAAGCGCATGAGCAATTGCGAGCGAAGGAATTGCCCAGGGTCCCTACGCGACGGCTTGAGGTGGATTCGAACCCGCAACCCTCCGGCTGCAAGGCACCGAACATACCCCTACACCACCGCTCCCCACAATGTAATATAAGCTATGGCAAACAAGGCAAGGTAGCATCAAGTAAGGTAAGATGTGGTAACTTAAGGCAGGGTAGAGGGTGGTGACTGGTCACTCCCTGGTATACAAGCATCAATCAGTCGAAGTATCCATGTGTGGCATTTCACTGCGTTTGATGTTCTGACGGTTCAAAGAACTGCCACCCACGGAAGACGACGACCTGCCAGCCATCAGTTGCTGCTGGTGCATGACTAACAAGCCATCCATCCATCCATCCATCCATCATCCGGTTATTTCATCGGCTAAACGTTCTTAGATGGTCACTTGTAGGCGATGATCAATCGTTGCCTTGCGAGTATAGCAGGGTCTCTTAACTTCTGAAAAAACGCCCTCTCCCCATATCTTCAAAGGAAGTGATACGGCGGAGCTGAGTACCAGGTATACGTGTCCTTCCTTCTGAAGAAAGCCCACTTCCCGTATTTCCAAAGGGGCTGTTTACCAGGGTATCTTAATTCCTCCAGAAATATTCCATCTTCTATTCATGTGGACCTGACTAATCCAGAGGAGTCGAATACCATGCAGGGTATATCGGCCTCTTTGTATCTTATATCTTTATCTGTAGGCCTATAATCTGTCTCTGTATCCTATATTTTTGTGTATAATTACATGTCTCTGTATCATATCTTTATCTAAATATTGAGATGTCACTGTGTCATATCTTTATCTGCATATTTACACCTTCTTCTGTATCTTATATCTTACATCTTTATGTGTATAATTATTTACATGTCTCTTTGTCATATCTTTATCCGTATATTTGCATCTGCCCCTGTATCTTATATCTGTATCTGATCTTAGAAAACGTCCTCTCCCAATGGAAACGAACCCGCAGAGCCGAGCGCAAAGTATCTGAATTCCTCCTTAAATATTTCCATTTATCTCACCCTAATCAGCCCCGAGTAATGGAGTATCAGGGTACATCCGCCCAACCCCAATTCCCCTCGACCTCAAAGGAAATGATAATACGGAGGAACTGAAAACCAAGATGCCTTCAGTTCAGCCAACCCACTCTCCTCGCCAGTATGGGAATTGCAAAAAAAATACCGGGGAGGGGGGAGTTAGACGTTGATTTATGTGCAGTTTGGGTGTGAAATGTAGACTTTACTATGGGACCCTAAGAAAGACTAGGGGGTTGAACCACCCTCCCCAACCCTCCCGGCAATTCTCACCCTGCTCCTCGCTAGGCCCTAATCTAAAAGGAAATGACATTGCATCATCGCTGTATAGAAGATCCAGGAGACCAGCGACACGACATCGCAGCAAATCCAGATGATAAACGTCAACAACATCCTTCCTTGGCCGACATAGCGCTGACCTCGCCAACCAATTTACTGCCCGTCAACGATTTCTCCGGCTTCCCATTCCACCACACGTTCCATTTATCCAGACGGATGACAACCGGGTCAGGGCAATCTGTTCCGGAAAGGAACGGTTTCGCCAAGCGTGGAATTTCAATATCAACAAGAAGCGCAGTCCGGCCGCATCCATCTATCCGTCCATCCATCCAACCGTCCATCCATCCGTCCGTCCATCCGTCCTTCCATCCGTCTTTCCATACGTCCGTCCATCCGTCCGTCCGTCCTTCCATCCGTCCTTCCATCCGTCCTTCCATCCGTCTGTCCTTCCATCCGTCTTTCCATCCGTCTGTCCTTCCGTCCGTCCGTCTGTACTTCCGTCTGTCCGTCCGTCCATCCGTCCGTCCGATAGAGAAATGGGGGCCATGCCATTCCTTAAATTATCGTCCCTGATTTACTGGAGAACTCGTTTAAGCGTCCAAGCGAAAATTGTCTTGAACGGAAGCATCCGAACGCAGTGGCGTCTAACCCCCCCAGTAGTCAATGGAGAACCAACCCCCCCACTGGGCCCGCAAAAATTTGGCATCTGAAACACACATTTCGGTGCAGTGCTTTTTTCATCCGGAACGGTCCGGAACGGCGTTCCGGGACCTTTTTCAGCTATTAAAACTAATTTAGTAAATTAAAATTTTTACTAAAAATTATTTTAAATATTACTATGTAGACACTTTAATTTAATTTCAGTGCTTTCAGTGTATATATATTTTATATATAGGCCTATATATATGTATATATTATATATGATATATATATATATTATATATATATTATATATAATTATATTATATATTATGTATCCTTCACAAAAGCAATGCATCCCTACTCTAGGCCCTACTCTTGCCTAAAGCTATTTAAAGACGGTAAAAGAAAAATTAATGTGAAAGTGTTAACAGCCAGTGATAATGCATGAATACCAACAAACATATAGCCTATATATCCTTTTCCTGGACTTTTTTTCTTTGTGAAGAAAGTCAGCAAGAAATGATCCTTCTAACCCTGACACAACATGGGCCTGGGCCAAAAAGATATAAAATAGATCATTGGGATGAATTTTACGTCTGTTGTTACCATGTTATTTGGAACCCTTCACTCCTTATGACCTTATCTAGGTCAAGTTTGAAGTCAATCGGACTAAAGCTGTTTAAGAATTTAAGACATGACAGTTAAAACATTAATTATTTTCGTTTGGCCTCTGGCTGGCGAAATAACAAATTTAGAGATATATATTTTCTAAATAAGTGTATTTAAGGGCATCTTAGGGGTTTTCTATACCAAGCTGAAGTTTGGAGTCAATCTGGCTATAGTTAGTTAGTTAGAATGACTTTAAGTGTTTAAAGTCTTTAATGCACCATCTAGCTACACAAACGATGGTGCCTGGTAAGGACACTGGCCATGATTTGCGCCCAATCTATAGATCTGTTATTAGCTATTTGCAATGTGGCTATACTGATATAAGAATAGGACTTTTCATTTGATGATGATGATGCCGAGTTCTCTACCAGAAGGCAGATCCATTGTTTTTTTTTATGCCGTCCGGGGCTAATACGATTAAGGTGGTTTCCCGTTGCCTTCCTGCTTCCTCACAGACAATTAAGGGTGAGCAAATTGTCCAGGGTCGCTACACAGTAACTGTTGCTTCAACTTGCTTGAGGTAGATTCAACCTGCGACCTTCCGGTTACAAGGCAGAGAACATACTGCTACATCTACACCACCTCGTCCCTGTTTATTGTGTATCGTTTCATAAAAAATACTCACTCAGAAGTCAGAAGAAATAAAGTAGGCTAAATGAATCAACTCACAACGCGTTCATATATTCGTGAGTCCAACGTAGGCTATAATAATTTTATTACTCCTATGCATATATTTTCATTTGAAATGTCCGCCACACACTGACTGGACAGGTCAGAGAGGGCTAGAGATGAGCCATTTCGATGGCTGAGCCAGATAACGGCCGAAGTGATGATACACATGATGCAGATTGCAGGTTTGCAGCGGAGAACGCTGCCAGTCTGGGCCGCCGTGTCATTAGCGCAGCAACCTCAGGGTCCTCAACCCTCCCCAAATGTTTGGCCGGTATATCGCGTAAGCCGTTGGCCCGTTGGCTGTAGACTGGCAAGGGTACAGCTGCCTTGATACACGGACGCCTGGTATACCCAGGGGTCCATGCCTTGATATAACGGGGTCTCCAACCCCCCTCCCCATGGCAGTGCAGACTGTGCAGTAAGTGTTCTGTTGTACAAGCCGTTTGCTACTGTTATGGAAACAAGAGAATTTCGATCCAACGATAATGGTTTAATGTGGGTTAATATTATCACAATCATACAGGAGAAAAGATATATCATGCAAAAATGAAAACCCCCCACTTTCGGCCAAAATCGCTCAAACCCCCCCACTTTTGAAGTTCGATGGAGATCGGTCTCCAAACCCCCCCATTGGTAGACGCCACTGTCCGAACGAAACGAACATCGCAAATGGATTCAGGCATTTCTAGAAGGGTCTGCACAGCAAAACATTCCGATGTAGTGAGACCTCGACCGAAATGACTAAGTATGAAGCAAGTGGCACAACACGTTGTGCCCTAGTCAGCAAGACAATGTTAGTCTGCGTATAGGCACTACAGTTTGGAGTTTGGGATTATGGTAACGAGATTCACATGACAATGCTGTGAAACCAGAGACGGGCACGATTAGTTAAGTTGCTAAACGATTAGAATTAGAATGAGCAAAACCGTGTAGCTAATGGATTAGAATTAGCATTAGCCAAACTTATACAAACAGCTAAGCGATTAGTTAAATTGCTAATCGATGAGAATGAGAATTACCTACTGAAATTTGCTGATCGATTAGAATTAGAATTAGCAAAATCTTATTAAAGGTTAGCTAATCGATTAGAATCTAATCGATTAGTTACCCATCTCTGCGTGAAACACAGTAACCGATTGGTTACAACACTCGACCTGAAACGCGGAGAGAACGAGTTCGATCCTCCACTCAAGCGGTTACTGTGCAGGAACCTTGAGCAAGTCCTTCCTTCACAATAATTGGTCATCGATGTTCTATGGTATGGTCGTCTGTGCATTTGTTAGCTTTGGAACGATGGAAATATCAAACACAATTATTGTTTTGCATCGTATAAACGGAATTTCTTGTTATACTTTTCAGTAGTATAGAGGCCAAAATGTTTGTCTCTACCTGGGTGGAAGACCGCCCTATGGGATCTGAGTCATACATAGTTCTATTACACGCATGTCCTGGAAGAGACAGACAGACAAGAGACAGGGACACAAAGATAGAGATAGAGAGACAAAGAGAGAGAGAGACACCCGGAAGAGAGCTGTACCTTCTGGGTTGTGTCTAATGCAAGGAGGGGTATGAGAGGCTGCAAATGAGAGGAATGAAAAGCGTCCAGGACAATTGAAACCAGACGGATTGTTTGGTTCTAGGGTACGGTTCAATTCCGCAAATGGCGCATCAACATTTCCGTCGAAACTGAAACCTTTCTATTTCTCTGTCTCTGTCTCTCTGTCTCTTTCTCTGTCTCTTTCTCTCTTCGTTGTCTTTGTCTCTCTTTTTATCTCTCTCACACTCACTCTGTGTCGGTCTCTCTGTCTGTCTCTCAGTAACGCTGTCTTTTGTCTGTCTCCGTTTGTCTCTTTCGCTGTCTCTGTCTGTCTGTTTTTGTCTCTGTCTCCATCTATCTCAGTTTCTCTTTCACTCTGCCCTTCGCTCTCATTGTCTGTTTCTCTGTCTCTCTTTGTCTCTCTCTCACTGTTTCTGTTCGTCTCTCTGCGTCCAACTCTTCCACCCGTTGTGTATGCATCGGCTTCAAAGTGCGCCTCCGAGCAAGTCCAGAATGGCCGGACATCATCATATTTCAGTCGCAATGTATTATGGATGACGTGACGACGTCCAATGTAATTAGTCACTTTCACTGCCTGCTAACACCTTTTCCCACCTGGTGTTGCATTACCCGTCGGCTGTGATACTTTTCAGTACCATACAATGTAATTACAAACGAACTCAATAGATATACGTGCATAAGTTATGCGCAGATTCTGGTCGTCGCATGGATGGAAAGAGCGTTGCAGTGGCAGTAGAAACATCTCTGGCTTGTAATTTGTAACTTCTATAACGCCCGTGTTTAAGCACAAGGCATCAACCGATGGCCTACAAAACCCAAATCGTAATCAGGTCAATATCCAACCGAACTTGGATCTTCTCTGGAAACCCCATTGACAAGACGCAGCGCTCGTGAATAAGCTGGTGCCCTGCGCTTAGTTTTACAGTAGTGCTACAGAGGTTTACGATTACGACAATGTTGGAGTGGCCGATCTAACTCCGCCACTGTTCGCTTTCTGACAGTGCCAGTCCGAAGCCTGGATAAAAGAGGAGGGCTACGCTAATGGTTTTTGTTACCACACAGCTAGTCGTTAGAAAGGAAATACACACACAGTGGCCGATCTTGATCCACCTTTCTTAGCAATCCCCGAAAAACAATGCATCGGAGAAAACTGCGCACTGAATATGAACAGCGACTACTATTCAACTGCTACTTGGATCCGTTGCTCTACATACATCTAGGTCGTCGGTGTTGTGTAAGACACGGCGGCGACAAGGCGATGATCATGCCTTTGTCGAGCGTCTGTTTTTCTAACCGGAAATGGTCCATTAAAGCCTCATTAAGCCCCGATTACAGTCTCTCCGAAACGGACCCGATATAATACGTCGACGGTATTAATCTCGCCTATCCATTATCACTGGCCTACAGGCGATCGTGCATATTGCAGTTCGCTCGTTAGTGTGAGTATTGATTTTCGCTCAAGCAAGTAGTGCCCACGTCAGAACAGCTCATAAGAACAGTCCACAAGAGCAGCTCATAAGAACAGCTTATAAGAACTGCTAATAAGAACAGTAGAACAGTTCATAAGAACAGTTCATAGGAACAGAAGAACAGCTCATAAGAACAGATCACAAAAACAGCTCATAAGAACTGCTAATAAGAACAGTAGAACAGTTCATAAGAACAGCTCATTTATGAACAGTTAATAAGAGCAGCTAATAAGAACAGCTCATAAGAACAGTTAACAAGAACAGCTCTTAAGAACAGCTCCTAAGAACAGCTCCTAAGAACAGTTCATAAGAACAGTTCATAAGAACAGCTCATAAGAACAACTCATAAGAACAGCTCATAGGAACAGCTCATAAGAACAGCTAATAAGAACAGCTCATAAGAACAGCTCATATGAACAGCTCATGAGAACAGATCATAAGAACAGCTCGTAAGAACAGCTCATAAGAACAGCTAACAAGAACAGCTAACAAGAACAGCTCATAAGAACAGCTTTTAAGAACAGCTTTTAAGAAAAGCTCATAAGAACAGCTAATAAGAACAGTTCATAAGAACTGATATAAGAACTGTACTGTTGGCGTTCAATGTTCCAAGGTGGCCTGTCGGAAATATCTTTCGTTTCTGTTTCGGATTTTGTACGTTTAGGATGGTGATTTTTTTTCTGTGCAAATGACATTGGCCCATACGTGACTGTATGGGGAGGGATGGGGGAGGAATGGACCTCCTGATGTGCCGTCAGAGGTACTCATCAACCGAATGAAAACCTTCCAGAAGCAATTTCTTTCTTTCTATTTGCATAAAGACTCACGTTCTGCGAAAGAAAATGTATTCTATTCAGACGACGCCAGAGTGGATTTCCGCCTTTGCGTAAATGCGTTACAGACAGAAAGGTCAAGATCGGTCTTTCAGGCCAGACAGACAGAAGGTCAAATGCAACGAGAGTAATTCGTAATCGTAATCGTAAGGTCCAGATTATCAAGCGCTACTCTAAAGCTAAGCACAGGGCACCGGTTTATTCACCAGCGCTGCATCGTATCAGAGCTGTTGTCCATACATAAAACTTGACGATCCGACTCCGGCTAATATGCCAATTTAAATAATCTTTGTCGGCGGAAACGGCCTACGTTGTCATAAGCTGCCGTGAAACTGTGGATCAAATCCAACCCCGCTGCCAGAGAGACTGCCTGTAACGCGGAGGGTATGGGCTCGAGCCATCTCAATTGAGACTGTTACTGCGTAGAGACCTCGAGCAAGTCATTCACTCACAATTGCTCAGTGTCATCGATTGATGCTTGGGCATTAGATAGAGGCCATTGATAAGTTCAGAAATAATAACAATACATACGTACACACAGAAACGTACAATACATACAAACACACACATGCATGTATACACACATACATACAAACATACAAACATCCATACAAAATGCACACATGCATGCACATCATACATACACACAATGTCATAACACACATACACTAAAACTCTCTGGATTTATTTACTCAAATTCCCCTTCTTGAAAGTTCTTCCTAATGAGGCAGACACTTCGCTGGATTGGATTGGATCCTCAGTTTAACGGCAGCTTATGACATCATAGGCCGTTGCCGCCGACAAAGATTAGTTTTGGCATAGTACAGACACTTCGCTATTCAAAGCCGTCCTATTTAATGCGAAAATGACGAAGATTGATTGCTTATTAGGATCCACAGTTTAACGGCAGCTTATGACAACATTGGCCGTTGCCGCCGACAAAGATTATTTTTTGGCATATTACAGATTGCTTATTAAACCAAAATGTGGATCATGTAAAATTGGAAAGAAGCAATATAAAGGTGTCTAAACTGCACGTTGTAATTTCGTTTGTATTGTAATGTCAACAATAGGTTTATTGTGTCTAACGTGAAATGGCAGTAATCAAACATAGCAACTCGCGCAACCATCATAACAAGAACAATGTGGGGTCTGGCGAGCGAAAAGGACAAATCCTGCATAGAACGACTAAATAACAGATTAAAACGCTCTGGATTTATTCACACAGGATCCCCTTCTGCGAATGTTCTTGCTAACGAGGCAGACACTTCGCCAGGGCTTATTCTAACGTGCAGCCAGACACAAAGTGTGCAGTTGGGAAAGAAATTTGTGCAGTTAAAAATCAGATTTTGTGCAGTTATTTTTGTAGACCTAATTGTATAAACCAACAGTCCCCAGACCCAGTGACAATTTGTGTGAAAGAAATGAGGCATGAATAGTTACTTAAATTAAATGAGAGGCTTCCGACAATTTTCTTCTGGAAAAAAAAGAAAAAAGACGGGAAATCAAAGAAACTCATGAAAGATTTTGGTGGAACTAAGAAACAAATTTTGCTGGAAACTCTTGTCACTACCCCCTTCGAAAATTCTTGGGAAACTATCGTTACTACCCCCTCGAGAAAATTGCCCAGTTGTCAACTTTTCAAATATGTGGGATTACTCCCCCCCCCGACAGCAAGCAAGGGGAGTAGATTAAACACTGGGCACACGAACCCCTAGTTACGCCACTGCCCAGACCTCCCAATTCGGCCCTCATGTGCAGTTAATAAAATTCCTTAGAATAAGCCCTGCACTTCGCTATTCAAAGCCATCATATTCAACGCGAACCATTCACTCAGATGCCTTTCCCCAACCAACATTTCACGCCCTATTTCCTCAGGGTAGGAATTCATAACTTTAATCTTCATGATAAAGACTCACGAAACTTTATATCTCGTATCACCATCGGGGAACGCCTCACGGTCTCGGAGCATGTTGACCTGACCGTCAGATCATGTGCATCATCTCTTTATGCTCTTCGAGTGCTGCGCGAGCACGGACTACAAGGTCCGGCCTTACATCTAACTACCCGTGCCACAACTCTGGCGCGTTTACTGTATGCGTCCCCGGCCTGGTGGGGCCTGATGAGCTCGAGTGAAGTTGATCGCGTCGAGGGGCTCATGAGACGGGTCAAGAGGGCTGGCTTTCTACCTCAGGATGCCCCGACCGCGACCCTAATGGCTGAAGCCGCTGACGCAGCCCTCTTCTCTGCTATCATCCAAGATAACAACCATGTCCTCCGCAGGCTCTTTCCAACTCGGTCTGTTAGCAACTATAACCTACGCCCTAGGCCTCACCCCTTCGAACTTACAACAAAGAACAATAAGATCTTCGTTCCACGCATGCTTTTCAAAAACGTCTATTAGATGAAAAACTGCCACTCTCAATAACTCATGTATTCTGTTGCGTTTTGTCGACAGTTTTGTGTTAAATAAACGAATATGAATATCTTATTCCTCAACTCTTATAAATCTGTGAATATACACATAACATACGCACACATACAGCATACATACAAAGATGCATAAAAACATCATGCTTACATGAATCATATAATCATAGGCTACATAACAGTTGTAACGTCGGTTGGTCGTCCGATATTCGGGGTTGTCGACCAACAGAAGAATACGAGAACACTCAGATGTTGATGAGTAGTTTTATTCGTCACCAGCAGCGCATCTTCCAGCAGCGACACCGACCGACTGAGCTACTTTAATGGTAAAACTCTACACTTAGCTAAATGCTCTTTCGGTCGGCGTCGCTTGGTCTACATATTTGCACGTGCAGGCTTAACCACAGGTACGATTCCCCTACCTGTGCTACGCACGATAGTGCATTCGTGCAACGCCTACGCATAGCACAGGTCTCTGCCTTTTCTCGTTACTCTCTGTCTGTGCCTGGCTGTCCAGCACGGTGTCTGATCGTCTGTCCGTCTGTCTCCCTCTCGCTCTATATCTCTATATGTCCATCTCTATGCCTCTGCCTGTGTCTGTATCTCAATGTGTCTGTCTGACTGTCTCTGTCTGTCTTCAATCTATTCCTCTTTCCAACACTGCACCACGTCTCTGGAACGACCTACCTCCTGAATTCCGCACTTTTTCGGTTCCTCCACCATCATCTCCAATCACCCACCATCATCCGCATCAGGCTCACTGCCAAGGCTTTCCACCACTGCCAAGGCTTTCCACTCGAAACTAAAGTCTCTCCTCTTCAAGAACTCTTACCCCGACTCAACCGATCATCTACCTTCCAACTCTCGACGTAAACGACACCCACCTTAGCACCTACTCTGACCCCTCTGATCCTCTGGAAACCGGACTCGGACCTCCTTCGGACTACTCTCTCGGATAACCCTTTTGACTAGACGCAGCGCTCGTGAATAAGCTGGTGCCCTGCGATTGTCTTTCGAGTGGCGCTTTAGAAGTTTGGAGATTACGATTACGATCTCTCAAATGCCTGTGTGTGTCATACATACATCCATACATCCATACATGCAAGCATCCACACATACATACAAATGTACATGTACATTAGGTATGATGTATTCTGTGTATTATACATTAGCATGGCTGTTGTCAACGCTTGACGTCTTCTTCACTTTGCTATAGGAAGAAACTGACATCGTCTCATCACAGGGCCGTCAATTAGTCCGCATCTCTGTCTCTCTCTCTCTCGACCATCTGCTGCTGCGGTTGCTGCTGCAGTTGCTGGAGAGAAAGACGTCAGACGATGCTCTGCTCTCCCCTCGGGGCACGAACCCCCTACAGTCGACAGCAGAATGTCGACCGAATATCTCTCTGTCTGTCTCTGTCTGTCTGTCTGTCTGTCTCTCTTCTCTCTCTCTCTCTGTCTCTCTCTCTGTCTCTCTCTCTATCTCTGTCTCTGTCTGTCTGTCTGTCTGTCTCTCTCTGTCTCTCTCTCTCTCTGTCTTTCTAACACACCCTCTCTGACTCTGCCCCTTTTTCTCTTTACCTATCTACCTGTCTGTCTCTGCTTGCCTCTCTACTTTTCTCACTCTCTCTGTTTCTCTGTCTCTATTTCTCACTCTCTGTATCTCTATCTGTTTCTGTCTGTCTCTGTCTTGGTCTCAAACACTCTCTGTTTCCTTGTCATACATACATACTGCTTATTGTCATCTGCTGGTTCTAGGCTACTGGGAACACTAAAACGAATGGTTATTGTTACACATCCAGACATGCCTACATACACACACATGCATGCATGCATACATCCATCCATACATACATACATATATACATACATACATACATACTAGTATTGTATTTGTATTGTATTTACGACGATTTATATAGCGTTGTTGGTAGCAAGCTACTTCTAGAACGCTCAACCAGTAGGCCTAGCGGCAGCCATCAACAGGCGCCCAGCCCTCATGTAGGACAATGAGCAGCCCGGAGGCGCCAGCCGTCAGGTTGTGTGTTTGTATTGTATTGCATTGTATTGTGTGTTGTATTGTACTCCACGTTTATATTGCGACCGAGCCACCCGCAGTAAAGGTCCGAGAAATTAATCTCTGATAAACCGACCGACCGGGGATCGAACCCGGGTCGCCGGCGCGGCGAGCGGACACCAGCCCACTCGGCCACTCAGGACCTCAAAGACTGGTCCACAAAATTAAAAGTTGGAAATACATTGCTCCACAAGGCTGCACTTGTTACACATGAAAACATGAGTCTGTATGCCAAATTTTGGAAAGATTTGATTATATTTAGAGGTCGCTATGTTTTTCGACTTTTTGCTATAGTATGAACTTGTCAAAAAACATGTATAATTTTGATTTTTTTCAAATCGGTTATAAATTATTTTCAAGTCAGTTATTATTTTGAAAAATAAACAGCCCAATTTAGAAATATATCCTACAGTGTTACTGCTTAGTCAGGATGAATTACGTTTGTAATAAAATATAATTTTGGATAATTAAAGAAGTAATCCAGTCTGCATAAATCCCGTCATTGAAGTGCTGGAAACCCGCAACCTACTATTATTTCATTTTGCCTTTGTTGGAACAGAAAATTTTGTCCGATGACTGGAGACAAGTTGCAGAAAGTATTGTTTCTGTGACTCATCCTTAGTATATCATTGTAAGAATGGATCAGAGCCACTCCACGTTCATGCGCAGTCATTGACGACCATCAACAGTTTGACATTTGCCTTCATCGACTGGGAAGTAGGGTCCATTGGTCAGGGGAGTAAAGGACTTTGACAGGAAGGCTCTGGGTTGTTCTTGACCCTGGATGGTAAAAAGATCAAGCAGTTTTAAAGATCTCCTTGTTACATACTCTTCCAGTGGAGTCTGGTGGTCGAAGGATTTCCTGTCCAGACGCTACATGGATTGCGGATTAGGTGGACAAAAAAGATTGTATTACCAGAGCAGCCTCGATGTCTTCAGTCACACGCTTCGAAGAAATAGCGAAGATGATGACTGAAACAGTTAATTAATCGAATTCACACTGTAACTCCTTGAATCAGCACAAATTTGTGTTCATACAACTTCCACAGTTTGCGAACCCCCGAATCCACACACTGTGCGGGGATTCTAGCCTCCTCCCGAATTACCAACGCAGCGACTATTGTTGCTTTCGTGGCCTCACCAAATGCTATAGTCTATTCTGGTAATGAAATATGAAATTCCTCAGGATTGCCCAATTTTTTGGGAGTCCAGACCCAAGAAAGTGTTTGTCAGGCATCCCTAACAGACAAAATTGTGAGGAACTCTTGTTGATGCCAGTTTCACCATAGCTGCCGTTTTGTAACGTACGAGCTTTTATTGCAGAAAGTGAAAAAACATGTGCTGTAAGCTTATTTCATATTCAAGGCTGGCTTCACAGACGAAAAAAGTACTCGAATCACGCTAATTAGCAGCATACCGAGCAATATTGAACAATACAATTGTAGGATATGAAACGAATTGTGATGAAAAGGTGGCATGCAAAATTTAAAAATTAGTTATAAGCCAACAACTGTTTATCTATTAGAAAGAACTTGAAATAAGTGTTTTATTTGTAAATAAGCTTATTATTCTTTTAGTTACTTAAATACAGTTGGCATATTGATCATGATTTAGAAAGATGGTGCTTGGTATTCATGGGTGCTTATTTTAATTCATAATGAAGCTATTAACGCGTCAGATGCGCAATTTTTGCAATTTCTACAAAAAGTGTCAAAACCTAGCGACCTCTAAACATGCTCAGATCTCTTCAATTTTTTCAACACAGAGTCTTCTAGTCAAGTGTAACAGGGGCAGCCTTGTGTAGCAGCATATTTTGAAAAATATATTTCCCCATGTAAGTTTGAACCAGTCTAATACATACATACATACATATATACATACATACATACATACATACATACATGCATGCATACATACATACATACATACATACATACATACATACATGCATACATACATACATGCATACATACATACATGCATACATACATACATAATTATAGTAACAAAATAGCAATCTGCCCCCATGTTCGCATCGACCACGAACAGATATAATGGTAGTGTGGGATTCACCGACCGGCGTCGTATCCAGGAGACAGCCATCGTACATTATCCTGGGTTGGGGTGAGGCTTACCAGTCACCGCTAGGACGAACGATATGGCCGACGACGACCATGGACCGCTTGGGACACAGGTGACTGCATCGACGAATAACGACAGGAATTAATTCACACAAGGAGTCAATGGAAAACGAGATCGGAATAACTAATCAGTTCTGGTAGCAACGACGCTAGTTTTATTCAAGACGTTGACGCTATAAACACGTCCAATGAATAGCGTTTCTGCGCTATGGCCCCATTTCGTGGAAGTTGACGCTTTTCTGCGCTATGGCCCCATTTCAGGGATGTTGACGCTTATACATGAGATGAATACTGTTTATGGGCTTTGGCCCCATTTCAGGGGTGTTGATGCTTATACTTGAGATGAGTACCGTTTATGGGCTTTGGCCCTATTTCAGGGATGTTGACGCTTTTCTGCGCTATTAGCAGAGATCCTGAGTGGCCGAGTGGGCTGGTAGCCTGCTCGCCGCGCCGGCGCCCCGGGTTCGCTTCCCGGTCGGGTCGGTTTATCAGAGATTAATTTCTCGGATCTTTACTGCGGGTGGCTCGGTCGCAATTTAAACGTGGAGTACGAGGTTGCTTTCTGCCTCCGACACTAATCATCTTCGATATGAAAGTGTCGTTAAGCCGAAACAATTTTAATTTTCTGCGCTATGGCCCTATTTCAGGGATGTTGACGCTTATACTTGAGACGAATACCGTTTATGGGCTTTGGCCCTATTTCAGGGATGTTGACGCTTTTCTGCGCTATGGCCCTATTTCAGGGATGTTGACGCTTTTCTGCGCTATGGCCCTATTTCAGGGATGTTGACGCTTTTCTGCGCTATGGCCCTATTTCAGGGATGTTGACGCTTTTCTGCGCTATGGCCCTATTTCAGGGATGTTGACGCTTTTCTGCGCTATGGCCCTATTTCAGGGATGTTGACGCTTATAATACTTGAGATGAATACCGTTTATGGGCTTTGGCCCCATTTCATGGATGTAATGGGACTTTGCAATCGTTTTCGCTCTGGACTCTTAAAGTGTGTGTGTTCCTTTGTTTGAACATAAGACACGGTTGCTTATTTAATAAACTCCGTCTCTGCTCTTACTCTGCAGTACCAGTCCTAAGCCTGGAGAAAGGAGGGCGACGCTCTTTGTTATGACAGGATGTCGTTAAACAGCAACCCACCAACGAAACCTATTAGAGCACGAGTTCAATCCTGCTCCCCTGAGAAGGTTATTGTATTGTATTTGAACACTTGTTATAGCGCCCCTACCAGATTTCCCATTCAGAGGCGCTCCCGACTACTGCGCGAACGCTGAATCGGAGTTTCACGCCGAAGCGCATGAGCAATTGCGAGTGAAGGACTTGCCCAGGGTCCCTACGCGGCGACTTTGAGGTGGATTCGAACCCGCAACCCTCCAGCTGCAAGGCACCGAACATACCCTTAAACCACCGCGCCCCAGTTGTATTGTGATGCGTTGTATTGTGTGTTGTATTGTACTCCACGTTTATAATGCGACCGAGCCACCCGCAGTAAAGATCCGAGAAATAATTATTAATCTCTGATAAACCGACCCGACCGGGAAGCGAACCTTGAGCAAGTCCTTCACTCACAGTTGCTCAGCGCCATCGATTGATGCTTGATCATTATATGGTGGCGCTTAATAATGCACAATAATCTTCAACTAATTTGATTTTTGGAAAACATCCATGCATTATTACTGCTGTATAGAAGGCATTAGAGTCGAGTAGGTTCACCATCTCCCCAACCATAGGTCATCTCAGAAGCCACGCGGATATCAACATCCATAAGCACTAAACCGTCCCCTCCTCGTCCTCTTCCACCTCCTCTTCCACCTCCTCTTCCACCTCCTCGTCCTCCTCCTTCTCCTCCTCTTCCTCTCTCATCCCTATTTTATTATTATTCTCTTCCTTTCTGTCTCCTCCTCTTCTTCTCCTCTGCTTTTCAATTTCCCATTCCTCCTTTTCTTATTCTCTTCCTTCTCGTTTCCTTCCTCCATTTCCTACTCTGTCTCTTCCTCCTCCTTCCTCCTCTCATCCCTTTCTTATTATCCTCCTCTTCTTCTCCTCTGCTTTTCAATTTCCCATTCCTCCTTTTCTTATTCTCTACCTTCTCGTTTCCTTCCTCCATTTCCTACTCCGTCTCTTCCTCCTCTTCCTCCTCCTTCCTCCTCTCATCCCTTTCTTATTATCCTCCTCTTCTTCTCCTCTGCTTTTCCTTTTCCCATTCCTCCTTTTCTTATTCTCTACCTTCTCGTTTCCTTCCTCCATTTCCTACTCCGTCTCTTCCTCCTCTTCCTCCTCCTTCCTCCTCTCATCCCTTTCTTATTATCCTCCTCTTCTTCTCCTCTGCTTTTCCCTTTCCCATTCCTCCTTTTCTTATTCTCTTCCTTCTCGTTTCCTTCCTCCATTTCCTACTCTGTCTCTTCCTCCTCCTTCCTCCTCTCATCCCTTTCTTATTATCCTCCTCTTCTTCTCCTCTGCTTTTCCCTTTCCCATTCCTCCTTTTCTTATTCTCTTCCTTCTCGTTTCCTTCCTCCATTTTCTACTCCG
>JACEVL010000619.1:32500-120000 GCA_020284085.1 Aporrectodea caliginosa
CCCCGCAAAAAGTTTACACAAATTCAAATTAAAAAATAACAGTTTTTAGCTTACAAAACTATTTGTATTGTTGACTGCATTAGTCTGTTATTATCTTGTGGACAGTTTGCATTAACCAAGTCCTGACTATTTCTGACTAGTAGGCTTCAGAAACTAATAAACTCTCCTTATCAGTTCTCAAGTTCTCAACATCACCCGGGTTTATTGCCGGCTCATTCCCCATTACCGCGGTATTACCGCGAGAGTAAACCCCATTACCGCGGTATTGCCGCAATTTTTGTCCCCATTACCGCGGTATTACCGCAATTGTTGTCCCCATTACCGCGGGATTTACCGCGGTTACCGCGGTTTCCCCGCGGGGAAATTCCCCATGTCACTCTCTAGCGAACACCCGTAAACGGTCACACGGGGGGCGGCTAACACTCGCCCACTCCATCTGTCGAACGAAATTGCGAGGAAAAACTATGGAGCCATTGGGAAAGGCTCGCCCTAGACCGATGATACATATGGACCAATTCCCATAAACACTCCACTGTAAGTGACCGCGGTTTATTACGAGGCAATTATGACTGTGTCCACCTTTTCGGAAAGGGGAAAGCGTCTGGGATATATGCCCGACTTAGTACAAGATGGTCGGTACATCTTCCACTAATAGGTTGCCTAGTAACCTGCCACATAAACATTTGGTGTCTTCGCTGTCTACACGATTGAAACAAGAAGATAAAGAAGAAGAAGAGGAAGAGGAAGAGGAGGACATTAAGCTATCTCGGTCCTATTGCATTAACCCCTGGGCAATAACTTCCGGTCGATAACCCCTAGGTAAATACCCTCGGCCAATAACCCCCCCATACGGACAACAAACCACAAACTTAACAAGTAGGTCTAAGTACATTACGAAATATTGAACATGTTTTATTGAAGCTATGGACCTGTCCATCTTCAGCAATGACAATCGTGATTAGAAACTTGCAGACCCTCGGCCAATAACCCCCATGCGGACAACAACTTACACACTTAACAAGTACGCTTATAAGTACATTACGAAATGTTAAACATGTTTTATTGAAGCTATGAAACTGCAATGATTAGTACCTTGCAGACATCGCTAACAGAACGAAGTAATACTAAAACATCTTATATTATAAAACAAACTCGGATTTTTCTGTCCTTCCGTACGGTTTTTTGTCCGGCTAAAGGCTCCGAAACGGAACGGTTTAGCGATTTGAAAAAATTTACAAAACATTACTACGCCATTTCTAGGTCAACGCGACTATTTTCAGCTCGCAATTTTATTTAAACGCCGATATATGGCCATTTTAATTTCCAACTTTTTGAACGAGGCTATATCTAATTACCGGACATAGTATGGCCATTTGTCCACGTCATGCATGCTAAATATGCAATCTTACGTCACACAGGGCATCTAGGTCAACGCTCTGATTCGCAACCAATCACGATGACCATTTATTTCAAATTTATAGGTCATCGGACTTAAAAATTCGCCAATGCAACACTTTATGAAGTTTAGGGATACGAAATTTTTAACGAACGTTTTCATTTGAATTTCTATAGATCTCAACCCAACTTTATATCAACTCAAAATTTACTTTAAATTCCGATATTTGGACATTTTACGTTTCGATGTGGTCATAGTCTGTTTCAATGACATTGTCACATTGAAAGCTATGCAGGAGTATATATTGCGTAGAGGTATTATTTAACCATTTCAAGCCAGCGCGTCAATTCGCCAGAGGGCACGCGAAAAATTTGCACATCGTTAAAATCGAATTCACGGGCGCTGACGAAGATGTCGTTAAATTCAAATACACGGGCGCTGAGGAAAACCCGGGCGAACGCCGGGTAAAAACTGCTAGTATAATAATAAGACTTCATACAATTACTAAAATCAAAGTCAAACCAGTTACAGTTTTATAACACAGAGTTCATACTAGCTGCACTAGCAACATCTTCCATTCAGAAGATTGCAAATGTCACACCAGTACATACATGCTAGGGAGTTACCGATTCTTGAATCGAAAATCGGGTTGCACCGGATTTTGCCCTAGACCGATTAATCGGAATCGGCGCCTCCCAGGACTACCTATCAAAATACCAAAAGAAGTAATATTTCTCACCAAAAACAATTCCTTTTTCATTAATAAAAAAATAATAGCCTGTTTTGGCGATCTCCTGCGGTAATCTGAAAGCCTTATTATTGAAAGTTCGTGCAAAATAATAAAACTGTGAGTTGAAGCATCAAGAAAACGGCGGACAGTCGGGCTTTTGCGTAACAAACAGTACCTAGAACCAAATAAAAATGAATATTGCCGATTAATTGGATCCGATCCGTAATCGGCGAAAAATCAGGTCAACTATCCGGAATCGGAAATCGGCGAAAAAGCCAATCGGTCACACCCTAATATGAAGTTTGAAGGTCATCTACTCTTGAAGCTCTCTTCCTCACAGCTGTGAGGAAGAGAGCTTCAAGAGTAGATGACCTTCAAACTTCCATATACCAACAAACCTAGAATAATCTAGCCTAATTGATATAATCGTGCAAGATTTGTATATAATTAATTAGCAAGATCTATAGCAGCTGTGAACGTAGTCAAATACCGATACGGGATCGATGCCCAGTGGTAATTAGGCATGGGGCATCATGTGGCTAAATCAAATGCTAATTAAGATTCTTGAGCAAGAACAGATTCTATAAACCGGAATTAATGTCAAACGTGACATGGTCTTGGAGAAGAGCCCTGAAAATTGATCTGCATCGGGTATGCTATAGAGAGGAGACTCAATTTCATATAATTAATTAATGTAATAAAATGCCACCAATACTGTTCGCTTTTGACGTAGGATAAGCTCATTAATTCATCCACTATTCATAACTTGATGCTTCATAAAAATTTGACGGGGGGTTATTGAAGGGGGTTATTGGCCGGGAGAGTTTTGACTTGGGGTTATTAGTCTGGTACCAGCTAGCCCTGAGGCAGCTATGGGCATGAAGTGTCAACAACTTTCATTTCTCTCCATTGACAGTCCAGCACGTTAGTACTATACTATCGTGCAATCCCATAACAATCAATCAGAATTCCCAATCAATCAGAATTTATATAGCGCCCCTTCAAGATCCCTACTCAGAAGCGAAACAATGTTTTAGAGTGGTTCAGAAGACGTGCAATCCGTGTCATAACCACTGCTATCTCGAAGCCTTAATAGCCCACCCTTTCGCAATCGTAATTCGTAATTTATATAGCGCCACTTCAAGAGAAACATCTTAGAGGTGCTCTCGACCTGACAACTACAAACCACTACAGAGGAGAATGGTGTCAAACGCTTGCGGGAAAGGGCGCATAGAAAGACCAAGAAGCTCATTACAGAGGTTGCTCGGCACCCTATTCCAGGAAGATGAACCGACCACAGCGAATCTTTCATGGAACACCGTGGAAGTTATTCATCCTTTCTATTGTTTTCTCTTAAAGCTGTGATAGGGTCCAGTGAGGGAGTACTAGGCTACCTCCCCGGATTCTGACCTGGCACCGGAATGGACAAAACAACCTGGCTATTGCGGACTTGATTCGACATAGAGCCGGGATTTTTAACTAAGCTGGTTTCCCTGAGGCGGTTTTTTGCGGCGGTAAGAAATTTCGAAGACTTACATTACATTTACATTTAACTTCACACATTCACACTTATATTTACATTCACGCTTACATTTACATTTCCATTTACATTACATCCATTCCACAAGTCAACAACTATTGCACCTAGCGATCTGACAGAGACAGAGTCCTGCCGGTGAATTAGGTCGACCTTTGACCGAGCCGACCTGACCCCATTTCAACCAATCAGCTGGAGCTTAATCGACCGACTGACAGTCACTGTCAATGGCCATCGAACAGAACCAATCCAATCTGAGCGCAGACGCCGCCGCCGCCGATGATGGGTTTCTCCGGAAAAGGCGCAACATAAATAAGCGATTACAATAACAATTGGAGTCTGATCGAAGGGTTCGGCTCCGTTTACTATAGTCATCGGTATATAGAGCGATTCTGTGAGGTTCCTAAAATGCGCTATATCAAATGTCCTCGTACATACATGCTATAAGCCTAACCCACCCTAACATATCAAAAACTACAGAAGTGCAGTCCTCTAAGCTAGCCCCAAGCAGTAACCATAGGTATATGACGTATTTGCGCCTCTGAGTAGGGATCTTGAAGGGGCGCTATATAAATTCTGATTGATTGATTGATTGATTTGTAATTACGACAATTGCTATAGCATTGTCAGTAGCAAGCTACTTCTAGGATGCTATACACTGTCAACTGTCATGATGAGCGCAAATGTTAAGAGTTACATAGTAAGAAGTGCTATTAGATAACACAGTTTTACAATAGCCAGTCGTGTTAGCAGCTTCTAATTCTTGGTCTCGGCATTTGAGGGTGGGTGACCACAGTATAGTGTGGCCATGAAACAGTTTCCGGGGTTTTCCTTTGGACATGGTCGCTACAGTTAGTTTTTCTGTATTTCGCATACAACAGCATATGAAATATTTCGGCTATTTGTGTTTGGGGGTTTGAACCCGTAAACCTCCATACATATGGTCATGGGTGACCAGCCCTATCCCAGTCGCCTGATCCTCCCATCATCTTATTCGTCTTAATTCTAAGCTGGACTCTCTTCCATTCAGCCATTGCCTCAATGCATCAATTGTTTGTCGCTTCACAGCAAAACCGCCATCCACAGAAATATGATGTGGAGACAGACGTGTGATACGGTATGATCAATGTAATTGTAAATTATAATTGGCATTTATACAGCGCCACTTCAAGAGTAAACTCATCAGTGGCGTAGCCGACCCCACGTGTGAAATTATTGCTAAATAATACAGACTTCAGGCGCTTACGAAACTGAGTGCATTCAGTACACACAAAGTGTATTCAGTACATCCGAAAAAAGCCAAAAACAGGGATACCTCTCGTCCAATTAAGAGAATCCACTGCACGCTTATAGCCGAGTATAGAACCCCAGAGAGGAACGTCCGCAATACACGGTATAACGCCGGTCGACCACACCTCCAGTCCCAGTTGACAGCTGGAGAACCTCATTAAACAAGGAACACACGCAGACAGTCGACCATTGTATCACATTACGTGAGGTAAATACGTCTAGTCACTTGCGCCTCGTAAACACGGCAATAGCTGCGTGTGACTCAGCGAACTCTAGTTGTTTTTAAACCTAATTTCGTTTGCGAAGGCAGTGCAGGGTCCCACCCTCCCCTTCATCGTCCCCGTACCTCCCTCTCTCCGTCCGTCCGTCCGTCCGTCAGCCTTTAACTCTCCCGAGATCTCGTCTGTGGGCTGTGTAGTGGGAATGCCTTTCTCTGATTCCTGAGAGAAGAAAGACGGGCAGAACCCAGTTTCTTTACAGTATTCTCTGAGGTGCAGAGAGCATAGGGAAACGAAAAAGCAGCAAATAATGTTGTAATTATAACTGTGCCCATTGACACATGCACATACATACGTGACACGTGTGTGTGTGCTTTGCTGTTCCATATAATTTATATTACCTGGAATACACTTACCAATGAGTGCTTCTTTATTGTAATTGTAATTAGCAACTTCTATCGCGACGCTACTGTCTAATGCAAAAGGTATCAATTAACCAATGGTACATAAAATCGACCAATGACTAATCATTTTGTAATTGTAATTTGTAATTGCAAATTTATCAAGTGCAACTTCAAGAGATATACATCATCATCATCATCATCATCATCATCATTGTCATCGTCATCGTCATCATCATCATCATCATCATCATCATCATCATCATCATCATCATCATCATCATCATCATCATCATCATCATCATCACCATCATCACCATCATCATCCTCATCATCATCATCATCATCATCATCATCATCATCATCATCATCATCATCATCATCGTCGTCGTCGTCGTCGTCGTCATCATCATCATCATCATCATCATCATCAGCTACTGAAGCCAGTCATCTGGCGGTGATTGGTACGAACAAATGATCTCCATTGTCCTCGGTCATTTGTCACGTCCATTGCTCCCCCCCTTAGTGTCAGTCCAATGTTATGTCCTCATTTATATTATCTATCCAGCGTAGTCTTGGTCTGCCTTTGTTTTTTTTTCTTTCGAATCATGAGAGTAGTGCATTGCGTGGGATTTGGTCGGCTGGCATTCTCTGTACATATCTAAACCTTCGGAGTCTTCCCTTAGCGACTTTATCTAGCAGAGTTGTTTGGCTTTGATATGTCATTGTTTCTTATTTTCTGTAGTTTTGATATCCCTGCGATCTTCATTAGCCAACTCATTTCTGCTGTAAGAATTCTTTTCTCATCCTGTTTTCGCAATATATCCACGTACATGGATATATTAGGGCTGGTACTGATAAAAAATGAATCGGTTAATCTAAAAAATTTAACATCGATTAATCGATTAAATTCGATTAATTTGATATCTGTTAAGTAAAGCATGAACAACTGCTAAAAATGTAGTCACTGATTCCCCATGCTAAAGTTAACATAGCAAATAGTGAGTGAGTTTATCTTAGCCATTCACGCAGGCAAACCAATGCAGTCACATTTCAAAAGGCATTATCATTGTTCGCCGTATATGTTTTAAAGTATATGTGTGTATTCATACATATGCACATGTGCACATACATACACATATAACATACACGCATACAAAAAAACCTATTTATAAGTACATCCACACACATATACGCATCCATACACACATAAATTCATATTTAAAAACAAAGAGTTAATGTCGTCCTATATATAATATATGACGGCGTTACGTTTGACGAGAAGAATAGCCAAAGCCTCAACAAGCAATAAAACGGAGCGCCATCGCTAGACAGACAGACAGACAGACAGACAGACAGACAGACAGACAGACAGACATACAGACAGACAGATACAGCCGCGATGTCTTTGAAAAGATGACAGCTACAATGGCCACCAATATTCATTAAACGATCAACACAACAGAACAAAACACAGGCACACGAACAGGCAGACGTACAAGAGAGGCACACACAGGTATACGCAGACGGGTGTCGCGCAACTCGAGGTTTGTATAAGAATTGTGGTGTGTCGACAATCGGACAGCGCTCGTGAATAAGCTGGTGCCCTGCGCTTGGCTTTAGAGTGGCGCTGTAGAAGTTTTGACTTTACGCTTACGATTACGAAAGACGATTCTAACGCGACATAACCACTAGACTATCGAGCGCCCCCTATCCTTCCTGCCCTAGCGACCCATGGTTACCAGAAGGACCCATGTGCAATGGCATACGGACACAATGGACAGTCCACCACTAATTATTGTTTTATTCATCGTAATTCTCATCTGTAAAATTTCTATAGCTCTGCTACCGTATTGCACAGAGGCTCGACGGTCGCTTCAAAGCAAGCCGCGCATTGTTATCAATGAATAAACATCATGGCATTGTCCGACTATATTGCAAGCTTAATGACCTGCGCACTGCGAACGCAACTGTTGAATGTTGATGACCTCTAATTAAATTCGCTTCCTGTTTGATATGGTTGTATTTGCACTCTATTGTTTTTTTCTACTTCTTCCGCCTAACAAAGGCGTTTCGCTTCCTGTTTGATATGGTTGTATTTGCACTCTATTGTTTTTTTCTACTTCTTCCGCCTAACAAAGGCGTTCAGAGATGAAAAATAGCGGTTACGGTGGATGAAAGATACGCTTCGTAAACCATTTGTGTAATTCTATTGGTATTTACGACAATTTATATAGCATAGTCAGTAGCGAGCTACTTCTTGGGCAGGGATGGCCAACCCGCGGTCTGTTGACCCCTTTGTAAATTTTTTTGTCTTATTTTACGCCAACTTAGCCCTATACTGGGCCTACTACTACTACAATACTGCATGATAATGATGTCTAAAACACTAAAAAAACTATTGTTGTAAGTTCTAGTGACCTAGTGTAGCCGTACCTGTTTTCATACTTCTTTTAAAAATGTGAAATAAACATTAAACACTTGCGGTCTGCCGCGTGCTTACCAAAACAATTATAGTGGCCCGTAGGCCAAACAGTTTGGCATTTGTAAAGTACCCTAGAATCTAGGGCACCTTACAAATGTCAACTGTCAGCGCAAATGCGAAAGAGCTACAGTATTAAATAGAATTTTCACCAGAGACTGTTATAGCTGTTTGTGCGTTATCAGTGTTTATCAGTGTTTATCAGTGCTTATCAGTGTTTATCAGTTTTATCAGTGTTTATCAGTGTTTATCAGTGCTTATCAGTGTTTTGGCGCTGCAATTCTAAATGTAGAAGTTCACGTTCTCCTATAGCGACCATAATTTATGGTCTGTATACCATGCTCGTTTTTCAAAGAATTGATCGGGTGAGATCCTTCATCACCGCTACCCGTTTGAATGTGTACTACTCCATTTAAGGTCCCCCGTATCCGGACCCTGCTAGAGAGACCGTGATAGCTTCGATCCCGTACATTTTTCAATGAATTGATCGGGCGAGTTCCTACACCGCCGTTGCCCTTTTGATTGCATGGGTGCCACGCAAGTTAAGGTCTCCGTGTACGGACCGTGCTAGCACGAGATTTAATTAAATCTCTGAAATAAGTCAACCTCGGTAAGCGAACCAGCGGACTGCACTGAATTTTATTACTGCACATCTGTACTATTGTACATGCAGCGAATGAATAGCCTACATAAAAAATTATAATTGCAAGTAGTAACGCACAAGGTTTTCATCCGATGGTGCGCCAAAAGCCGTAATCAATATCCAGCAGATCAGTCCGTAAAACAGAGAATCCGCCTCGAATTATTGTGGTATATAATTATACAGTACACCACGAAATATATATATATATAATATATATATAATAATATATAGTCTACATATATATATATGTATTATAGTTACGTCACAATGCCTGTTTACGAAGCAAATGACCTCTGACCTTGAAGTCGTTTGTTGGTAGTTCAGCTGATCGCGCGTTGCTAAGGATCTTATCAAATTTTGCCGCACATCTCTACAGACGGAAGAAAAAAACACAGAACAGGTCAGACACAAACCATATCGCGTCCATCAGGCAAAAATTATGAATTTGTTACGGCAAGAATTCAATTCTTTTCTTGAAGAATGTTCCTTTGTTCGTCATCTGGACAATGCCATCTGGACGACGAACAAATGAACAAAGGAAGATTCTACAAAACAGTAGAACTTTAAAATACTAGGCCTTATAATTTTATATAAAATACTTTAGATCTAAAAAAAAGAATGCGTATATGCTCTCATTGAATAGGTGCATGAAAACTGTTCCAGGCCCGTGGGCCAGCGACCCGAAAGATAAAGTCCGCAAGTGTGAGGTTACTGGTCATTTTCGGTACCAGGAAAGATTCCGGGTACCCTGTGTTGCCCAGAATCACGCCTCTCTGAATGCCATTAAAGACCTGACAGAACTTGGCAGCCAATCGGAAAGCTATGCGCCTTTTCAGCAGCTTTAGAGAATCCAACATCGAGATGGTTAATGACTAAAGAGAGGCGAACCTGAAGGCAGTCGATTTCTAATCATATGTAATCCTAATGGAATCTGGTCTGACCAAGAGATCCCAACAGATGGCGCTACTCTCCCTTCCTCTGATCGATCACGGACCTTTGATGACGTGGCAAATGTTTACTCCATATACAGTTCTTCCTAACAGCCTCCATTCGTCACGAACACGTCATTTCCTTCTCAGGATTTATTATGGACAGCTACCATTTCGACACTGCCTGCCTGTCTGTTTGTCTGTCTGTTTGTCTCTGTCTCTCTTTCTGTATGCCTGTCTCTCTCTCCATCCTTCCCTCCCTCTCTCTCTCTCTCTCTCTCTCTCTCTCTCTCTCTCTCTCTCTCTCTCTCTCTCTCTCTCTCTCTCTCTCTCTCTCTCAGTCTCTGTCTCTCTGTGTGTGTCTCTCTCTCAGTCTCTGTCTCTCTGTGCCTCTCTCTCTGTGTCTCTCTCTCTCTGTCTCTGTCTCTGTCTCTCTGTCTCTCTCTGTTTGTCTATGTGTCTCCGTCTGATTGCCTCCTTGCCTCTGTTTGTCCGCCTGTCTGTTTGTCTATGTTTTGTGACACGTTCTGACAGCCATAATTTCCTGTCGTAAGTTAAGCCACCATGCAAAAGCCACCAAGGCCTAGCCAACTATCCCTGAACAACACTCAATAAGCCATTGCTATTATTATTTCTACAGTGTGTGCGGAAAAAAGGATCCTTCAACTATTATTTATAATTATTACAAAGAAATCTTTGTAAAAGTAAAGGTATTCAAAAGGTTTAATCTTGACTGTTAACGTTTTTATTAAATCTTCAACTGTCTTCCATTAAAATTGACGTTCCTGTGACGTTGTTTGGTAAGAAGCGACAGCAAAATGGTGTTCAAATTATAGCATAATTTGCCAAACATAATAGTCAAATTAATTGCTTTCTCAGTTTGATTAAACATTTAATTGTTATCCATTCTGAATGCACGTTATTACGAAGTTTTCTTACGATCACTTTTGTCCACTCACATTATATAATTAAGTAAATTAATCAAATTAATCAAATTACTCAGCACTAAGTAAATTAATTAAATTACCTTAAAAATGAATAAAATTGCTCAGCATAAATATTAATTAAATATCTTAAGGCACCGAACGAATCGAAATTAGTCAAATTAATAAAGTACAATATCATGTCAGTGTCTTATTGCATAAAAAAAATAACAACATCCACAACAGCAATCAAAATAATTAAATTACGGAACTAAATACGAATGAATAAATTAATAAAGGTAAAATCAATTTAGTGCCATATTAATGACTTACCAAAATAGCACAACGAAATCAAGATTTCATCCACAACTAAAAGTTATGTAGTTACAGAGTGGACTCGTTAAATGTAAATGTAGGCTATACGTTTGGCCATGACCCTGCTCATTTCTCAATGAGTTGATCGGGTGAGATCCTTCACCACTGCTGCCCGTTTGAATGGGTGCCACGCCATTTAAGGTCCCCGTATACACACTGCGCTAGCTCGAGATTCAACTCTCTGAAATAAGCCAGCCATCGGGAACGGATCGGGTATCCACACGCATAGAAGCAATAAAATAAAGTCAGTGCCGTAACTTTGGTCTAAAGAGTGGGGGTACCAAATTTCACATAGTTCCCCTTCGCGACTGTTAAACTATTTATTATAATGGCGCCAAGTCTAATAATTATGACGACGATGATGATGTTAATAATAATATATTTATTATTAATAATAATAAAGATAGTAACAATGAAGATGATGAAGGTGATCATAATGATGATGATGATGATGCTCGGTAATTGTTTTGGTTCTCGAGGGCGCGAATGAAAGAATTCCTCAAAGAAAATAATAATTAGCAGGGTTTCTTCTGGCTATGAAAAGTGGGGGATACGGTACCCTCAAGTCGCGAAAGTGGGGATACGAGTACCCCTCGTTACCCCACCCGAAAACTACGACTAAGTATGAAGTTGTTGTCAAATATGCCTCATAGCGAGAAAATCAGGCCGAGCGTAAAAGTGATGATGCCGAGAAAGTAAATGTTTACCGCTAAACTGCATATCTTCTATGGCGCGTCAAGTTTAATAGCTGTGGGGACAGAACACCTATTCGCGTTAAGTGGAATGGCGTGTAACCCGGGAGCGCGTAAACGAGTCCACACTGTATTCTAATAATATCTATCACAAGAGAAGCAAAGCAGAAGCAAAGCAGAGATGGAACAGAGAGGACACAGGACGACACTGAGACACCGACTGTTCCGGGAGAGAAATAGGAAACCGGAAAGCAAACCTCATTACGAACCTTCCACTGGAGGGAATGAAAGAGCTGGTTTCTCAGAAGCAGGTCCGCTGTCTGAAAAGTAAAACACCTCCACAGTGATTCAATTATCTCCTCCATGTAATATATGGTAATGTAAACGTTTTTTACACAGCGACCGTTTGGCCTTGACCCCTCTGTTCGGGTGAGATCCTTCACCCTCTGCCCGTTTGAATGGTGATACGGATTTAAGGTCTTCATGGACAAGCTAGCTATCTGTTGCAGCGGCTCTCAATAATCACACAGGGCTTCGAGGCCGTCGCGTTCCGCAATACATTCGCGATGCCTGACTTGGACAAAACGTAACTAACCTTTCCTTTTTTCTGTCTCCAGACAATTTTTTATCACCTGAGGGATCATATCAACCTCCAATAAAAAGTAATAATAATAATAATAATAATAATAATAAAAATAATAATAATAACAACAACAACAACCGCAGCAGCAGCAACCACAACAACAATGAGAATAATAATTATAACAATACGGCAGTTTATATAGCGCCGTAGTACATCCGAGGCCGAGAAAAAGGCGCTGTACATGATTTAAGAAAATCAATGTCATGTGAAAGCTTAAAAAAGAGAGGTTTTGATATACTCTACTGAACGACAAACGGGACATGTTGCTCAAATTGCGTGTTTTGGAGAGGTCCAAAAGAAGCCAGATGAAATGTTACGATAGACCCAAACATCGGTTTAAGGGTCGCAGCAGATCGGCTTACGGCAAGAAATGTAAAAAGCCTTCGGTCGCTCGAGAGAATAGACGCTTAATGGTATATAAGAGCACAAATTGACATTTCGCGTTTGATGTTTGGAACTGATAGATTTTCTGGACAGACACAGAGAGAGAGAGAGAGAGAGAGAGAGAGAGAGAGAGAGAGAGAGAGAGAGAGAGAGAGAGAGAGACAGACAGACAGACAGACAGACAGACAGACAGACAGACAGACAGACAGACAGACAGAGACAAGCGACAGAGACAGACAGACAGACAGACAGACAGACAGAGACAGAGACAGACAGAGAGAAAAGAGAGAGAGAGAGAGAGAGAGACAGAGAGAGAGAGAGAGAGAGACAGAGAGAGAGAGAGAGAGAGAGAGAGACAGACAGAAGAGAGACAGAGACAGAGACAGAGGCAGAGACAGAGACAGAGGCAGAGACAGAGACAGAGACAGAGACAGAGAGTGAGAAAGAGGAAGAGGAAAGAAGGAGACAGAGACAACCAGACAAACACCGAGAGAGACAGCGAGACAGACAGACAGACATAGAGAAAGATAGAGATAGTTTCATAATCAGCTGATTGGACCTGAACGACAAACAGAAAAAGAGAGAATAATAGATGACGACTAAGTAGTCGACCGCCTTTCTCCATCGCATTCTGCTTGTCCCAATGACAATTTGTCTGTCTGTCTGCGTCTGTCTGTCTGCGTCTCTCTGTATGTCTCTCTGTCTGTCTCAAACCCACTCTCAAACAACCGGCTCATCCGGCTCAATGGCATTCCGAGCTACGCCGTCGCCAGCTTCAAAGGACAGCAGCGTCTTAGCAGCATAATACGGAGCTTAGTGTTGTCATGACAACGACTGAGGCGGACCGAGGGAGGGGGGAGACAGGGAAGACGACAAGTTGTTTGAAGGGATGAAGGGAATAGGAAACAAAAGATGGAAAGAGAAACAACAGATGTAAAGAGGATGATGCTTGAGGGAAGAGGAGAACTCCCTTCTCCACCTTACATAATTATATATTCTGGATCTGTAAACGACAGAAGGTTACCATACGACACACGGTTTGGAGCGCGTCTGAGGAGCATTTCCTGTAGTGGCGCTATATAAATTTACGATTACAATTACGGTGAAATACAATATTATCTACCCCAGTGGCTTCTGTAGAGCTTCTATCGTCATAAGGGTGATTTTCGAAGAAGAAACGAGGGTATCCGTACCCCAATCTTTACACTGGGTTAACATACTCCCATACGTCGTAACGTGAATAAGCAATAGTAGGCCTACTGATTTCGCATTTACTAACATGATAATAAAGTATTCTGAGTAGGCCTATAATTATTGCGTGAAACGGAAAAAGGTAGGGGTGAAATTGATAACTCCCACTTCTAGACGTACACTGCGCCTCTGAAACTTATCGCAATGCACATGGCCCTATGCCATGGCAATTTCTTCGCAAATCCGCTTTTCAACAGATCCGACCCATCTGATATTCGATCAGGAACCTTCTTGTACAAACCGAATGTTCAGCGTGTCAAAAGCATCGTCCTCTTTCACGTCACTGTAATCTCCTAATTAATCTAAAGCACAGGGCACCAGCTTATTCACGAGCGCTGAAATTAAATCGCTCTATTTAAATCCTGTCGGATCTAAGCTCAGGCACGTCTAATGTCCTATGCCACTCAACACCGAAAATAGAACTGATCTAAGCTATTCAATCCTAGTTGCGCATCCGTACCATCCTATCCCAAGCTACCATCACTAACTTTGCATCTCCGCAAAGCAGATGGTGAGAGACGTTACGATAATTCGAACGATCGTATCTGGAGATTTAATTATTATTATGGTTGAAATAAATTATAAGGGTTAATAATTAGACAAACGAATTGCTCTCTCTATCCTCACTTATAAAAACATTACAATAAAAGCAAAATTCTGTTGTCAAAATGTTACTTCACACTCTAAAATAAGACCGGCCGCCATTTTGTCCGCCATTTCGGTTTCCTGGTAGTGCTACATTCTGTGTCTTTAGTTTCATCGCATTCCTTGACAGACAGACAGACATACAGACAGACAGACAGGCAATTTAGACTCTAAAATCAGGTTACCATCACATACAATACCTCACTTATAGCAATTTGAAGATAATGGCCGCCATTTTGTCCGCCATTTTGGTTTCCTGGAAAAGGTATGTATGTGTCTTTAGTTCCATAGTAGTTCTTAACCCCAAAAATGTTAATTTAGACTCTAAAATTATGTTTCCATCACACACAATGCTTCGCTTATAGGCAATGTTTGAAGATAATTGCCGCCATTTTGTCCGCCATTTTGGTTTCCTGACACTTCTACATATGTGTTTTTAGTTCCATCGCATTCCTTGACCCCGATAATGTTAATTTAGACTCTAAAATCAGGTTTCCATCACATACATGACTTCAATTATAGTCATCTGAAGATTCTGGCCGCCATTTTGGCCGCCATTTTGTCCGCCATATTGGTTTTCTGGCAGTACTACATATTTGTCTTTAGTTCCATCGCATTCTTTGACCCTGAAAATGACTTCAATTATAGTCATCTGAAGATTCTGGCCGCCATTTTGTCCGCCATTTTGTCCGCCATATAGGTTTTCTGGCAGTACTACATATTTGTCTTTAGTTCCATCGCATTCTTTGACCCTGAAAATGACTTCAATTATAGTCATCTGAAGATTCTGGCCGCCATTTTGTCCGCCATTTTGTCCGCCATATTGGTTTTCTGGCAGTACTACATATTTGTCTTTAGTTCCATCGTATTCTTTGACCCTGAAAATGTTAATTTAGACTCTGAAATCAGGTTTCCATCACATACAATACTTCACTTATAGCCATTTGAAGATAATGACCGCCATTTTGTCCGCCATTTTGTTTTTCTGGCAGAGCTACTTGTGTGTTTTTAGTTCCATCACATTCCTTGACCCTGAATATGTTAATTTAGACTCTAAAATCATGTTTCCATCACATACAAAACTTCACTTATAGCAATTTGTAGGTATTGGCCACCATTTTGTCCGCCATCTTGTTTTCCCATACAACCGCTCAAAATCCAGGTTGCTAACCGCGATTTTCGTTTTCCCAAGCTACCATCACTAACTACTTCGACCGTAACATGACGATATCTCCTCGGCTTAATACTCTTCCCGACAGTGGCTTCTATTCCCCTCAACAACCGGGCTCAATGTTGTACAATGTTGCCGCATGCCAACTCGCATCAGCGATAGTTAGTCTATAATCTATTTCGTTTTTTCACGCGGCATAATCTTCTACTTAATTAAATACGTAAGTGAAAGCATAATTTTTAACTTTACACCAAAGTACATGTAAAAGTTTATTTTTTTCACAACTATGTAGAAGATAATGTTGCGAGATTAAGTGCGAGAACTCCATAACACATTAAATACAATGCGTTAACAAAATCGAGCAACTTAATCCGGTTTGCACTTATTTATACAAGAAAAGTGAGTCTGTTACAGGACTGTGAGTGAAGACTCTGTAACTTATAGAAAGTGTGATAAAAATTGAAAAGAAACACTTCCCCTGTTTTTCACTGGGCTGATGTTGCTCCCATCCTGAATAGGGATAGAAGCCTCTGCCTCCCGAAACCTAGCCTCGAAAAAAACCTTTCACTTGAGAGCACTTGATTTGATATTGCGCCGATGGATAAACTGGTTTATCGTGTAGCCCGACCAACAGATTCCCACCCATGGTTTACACAATCATGGTCTAAGTGTTTATATTATAGGTACTGTAAGCGGTAGCGTCCGCAACACACGGAAATGCCACCGCCAGGCAGTTCCTCAGCGCTCGGCGCTGGGCGTTTAGCCTTAGAGTAGCGTCTTAGGCATTTTGGAGTTTACGAGTACGATTGCTCATTTGGTGGTACATGTATATGACGCACGTATGGGAAATGTAGACCTAATTGAATTTCCTCAGACGAGTCCAAGTCCTACCATATTGTCTGTAGCAGCGTCTGCATATTGTACTGGCCAGCACGCCCTCTGCGATGGTGACTATGATGACTTGCGTATGAGGTATAACGACAGAGAGAGACAGAGACAGAGACAGACAGAGACAGTGAGAGACAGAGACAAAGACAGAAGAGAGAGACAGAGACAGAGACAGAGACAGAGGAGAGATACAGACAGACAGACAGAAGACACAGAGCGAGAGAGCGAGAGAGAGAGACAGACAGACAGACAGAAGACACAGAGCGAGAGAGAGAGAGAGAGAGAGAGAGAGAGAGAGAGAGAGAGAGTACCATCTGACGTTGCAATGCGTCAACAATCAATACACGAAAGGCTGACCAGACAGCCAGCAGCCTTTCTGAGAATGACTGCGTTCTGCGTAAACTGTCCAAGGTCAAAGTGCAACTGACGTCGGTCTGAATGGAAAAGCCATCAGGTCATGACGACAGTTAGCCTCAATTTGTCAGGATTTGTTGAAAGCCAGTTTTCAGGATGGCTTGAGGAGCGTTGAGCTCTGTGCTACATCGTCTAAGATCAGCGAAGGAAATATCAAACCGGAGCCTGGTATCACCATAAAAGTCTCCCTCTGGAGAATCTAATTTGGAGGATCTTCTCCCACCCGCAGATCTGTTTAAGAATAAATTCTACCACGGAGACTATGAATTCCTGGGTGGGTGCGTGGTTGGTTGGGTGGGTGGGTGGGGGAAAATATTTCATCCTGCGTTGAAATAAATCTTTCCCCTGGAGACTTTATTCTTTAAGACAGTGCTCGGGCCGCATGCGGCCCGCGGGCTGATTCTAAGTGGCCCGCCCCAGCTCCCTAAATATTTGCAATTTCTGTAAAAATGAAGTAAAAGACAAAGTCACTGCCTTAATTGCATAGCTATTCGTGCTTGAGCATTTATTTTTTTACTGAACTATTGGCAAGCATCGATGCATGATACACATTCCATACATACACTATTCATTATTATTATTATTCCATAATTAATTCTAATACAATTAATATTTTCAATAAATTTTAGTAATTGCTTTTGAGTTTAATGGTGCGGCCCTCGGCTTCAAGAATAACTTCTTCAGTGGCCCGCGGGGTCAAAAAGGTTGGACAGCACTGCTTTAAGAGATACAGACACCACTGTTTTAAACTTTGACCTATCGATAATTTCAAGCAGTGGCTTTTCAAAATTTTATTGTATAATAATTTGGTATTCTTAAGCTACAATGTTACAACAATGACATGAAACTTGTAAGAGGAATTGACAATAAACTGGGAGGACATTATTTAAGTCTGGGGAGACTCTATTTTGGGGGAGACTTTATATCATGATGCCCGTGGTCTGTCTACAGTCTGATGCAATCTTGGGTTTTGATTGAGTTGCTCTATCAAATTTGCCAGGCGCTCAACTGTGAATTGCAGCTGCTACGGGGCGGGGAGATGGCTGAATGGTAACACGCGTCGCTAGCACGAAGATCAGAAGGACGCGGGTTCGATATCCGCTAGTCCCATAAGGTTAACTCAGCCTTCCATTCGCTTATTGGCGTTGGTAAAATGATCAGTAGTGTAGATGGGCGTGTGGCAGACTGCCTTACAGTTAAATTCGACTCTTTTAAAACTTGTTTTTATCTGTTACCACTATATCATGTAATCTGAGTTTGAATTAATAAACGAATTTTATTATTATTATTATTTTTATTTTTATTCTTATTATTCTTATTATTTTTATTTTTATTCTTATTATTCTTATTATTCTTATTATTTTTATTATTATTATTATTATTATTATTATTATTATTATTATTATTATTATTATTATTTTTACCCGAGTTAGATATGATCCCTCACGTGATATAAAAATTGTCCGGAGACAGAAAAAATATTATTATTATTATTATTATTATTATTATTATTATTATTATTATTATTATTATTATTATTATTATTATTATTATTATTATTATTATTATTATTATTATTTTTACCCGAATTAGACATGATCCCTCGCGTGATATAAAAATTGTTCGGAGACAGAAAAAATATTATTGTTATTATTATTATTATTATTATTTTATTATTATTATTATTATTATTATTATTATTATTATATTATTACAGTTAATGTTCTAGGTCAGCGCATCTTCAACGTCCGCCATAAACAGCTACTCTGCCACCCTCTGACTCCCTGTCAACCAGACTTGGACCTCCTTCTGACTACTCTTTGGACAACCCCTCTGACTCGACACAGCGCTCGTGAATAAGCGGGTGCCCTGCGCTTAGCTTTCGAGTTTCGCTCTACAAGTTTGGAGTTTAAGATTATGAACGTTCTGATGCAGCAGACTGGTAATTACTTTACCGGCCTTACCGCGGACCAATGCTTTTCAAATCAGCTTACATTACACAGTAACATGTAATATAAAATTTTAGATTTCATAATGTTGTCAATGTTTTTACAACTATGTTTTTGCCACTGTTTGAAACATGTTTAAAAAGGTTTATTACGCATGAACATTGCATCGTGTTTTATGTTTTGTTTTCAACTGTTTGCAGATTACTATTTTATTAGAGTGCGATCAAAAATGGTGAGCCCGGTTAATCCGATGGATGGAGAGTTTAACGACATCCAATGGCAATAAAGGTCGTTGACGTCAACAAAAATTAATCTCAACCGATCTCATCGCTTGTGTGGCATAATAACGGATTAATATGATTCCGCGATCAGGTATCATAATCATTAGCGGAAAAGGCATCGGGCCGCGGACCACGGGTTTAGTAGCACAACTCTATAGGTTATTAAACTATACGAGTTCTGTGTACATCCATCCAGCTATTACTCTTTGCTTCAGTGTGTTCAAGTTTGGTGTTTGGATACTATTTCCCTTGGCAGTCATTCCAGTGATCCACAATCCTCTGGCTTCGTATTTATTTATTTATTTATTCATTTATTCAAAATTTTATATGTTGCCCCTTCAAGGCGACTACTCAGAAGCGCTCCCAATAGCCTGGCATAAAGGTAAGTTTTCAAATGGCCATAAAACGTACATGATCTAGGGAACAAGCGTAGCTTTTGAGGGAGGCCATTCCATACCCTAGGGCCTACGACAAGCATGATTTAAATTATTTATTTTGAAGCCGAGATAGTAAAGGTTCCTCGGGTTTTTGCTCTCCAGAAATATCTGTGGATAGAAATGACATCTGGAATCGCATCAACCCAGAAAGATGTTTCTAGATTTATGGACCACTTGAAGAAATTATCAGACTGATCATAAACTCTGCAATTCCGCAGCCAATCTTTAATCTACGCTGCACCAGCTCTTTGGAAAGAACTCCCAAAAGATCTACGCAGTTCGTACATCCTCTCTCTGGCTGTCTCTGTCTCTGTCTCTCTGTCTGTCTGTCTCTGTCTGTCTGTCTGTCTCTCTCTCTCTCTCTCTATCTATCTATCTATCTATCTATCTATCTATCTATCTATCTATCTATCTATCTATCTATCTATCTATCTATCTATCTATCTAATCTATCTGTCTGTCTGTCTCTCTGTGTCTCTCTGTGTCTCTTTGTGTCTCTCTATGTCTCTACGCTCTGTGTCCTTATCTGTCTTTGTCTGTCTCGGACTCTGCCTCTCTCTCTCTCTCTCTCTCTCTCTCTCTCTCTCTCTCTCTCTCTCTCTCTCTCTCTCTCTCTCTCTCTCTCTGTGTCAATCTGACCTCTCTTCCGCTTGCCCTCTCCTCTGCAGGTTTCCACTCGTGACTAAACTCCGAACTCTTCAAGCTATCCTCTCCTGATTCTACTCCTGCGCCACCACACGACCACCATCGTTTAAGATATCCACCGTAGCCGTCACTTCGACTTGACTTCCCTCGGTTTCTGAGCTGGTATCAAAACGGACAAAACAACCTGCCTACGGCGGGCATGATTTGATAAGCTGGTCTCCCTGAAGAAGAAGGCACTTCTGTGTGATGCTGAGAAATTTCGGAGAGTTACGTTATATCACATTAAACAGCCAGTGAGAAGAAAGGGACAGCGAATAGGCAGCGAAGGAGAGGGCCTGTCGCACTCCCCATATGCCGAGGCTGAGAAAATGAAGTCGCTAACACATCATGCCTCCTCCCCAGCACTCAGGGTCAGCTAAAAGGAGGTGCACTTCTTTTTCGTCTTCTTTTAAATACTCAATGCCCAATATGAAAACATAATAATGTTGGACAAACGTGGGTTTTAATACCTAATTAAATGCGTAAGGGTGCATGATGGCCAAGTGGTTGGCGAGCTAGACTGCCAATCGAGAGGTCGGAGGTTCAAACCCCCGCCAGTGCAGAAATCTAGTTCAAGATTTCTGCTCCACCTGCACCGCCATTTAGCCAACTCAGATATAATCAGTTGGCAGATGAAGAGATGTAATCAGAGCAGTATATCTCTCAGAGCAGTATATCTCTCAGAGCAGTATAAAAAATGAACAACGGGAAGATGATACGGAGAGGGAAAAAACTCGCCATCCGCCCTCGCATGCCAAGGTCGAGAAAATGAAGTCGCTAACACTCCACATCCGAGGCTGCCTCTCAGTCTAACTTAAGGGACTGCTCTTCTCTTCTTCTCTAAATGCATAAATAAATGTCCAATTAATAAAAGGCTACTAATTACAAAATCGTAAGACTTTGAGCTCTCCCAATAACTTTCGGATGACAGCCACACCGAGATTTGAACCAACGACGCAAAGGTGAAAGTCGACCACAAGGTCACTCAGCCAAAAGGGTTTACCTGACAGAACCTCATTTATTTAGATGAAATAAAAATACGTTTCAGGCAGGCAATATCGATCCACTGGAGTTATGGCGGCCGCTTCGCTTTGACGATATATGACACTGGCACGCGAAGTGAACTTAAACACTTACATCTAATAGAAGCTAATGAATTTTTATAGCGCCGTTGTTTTAATGCACGAGGTACAAATCAATGGTCACTTCAAAGGCAATTGTGTCGAGGAAGTGAAATCATTGTTAACAAATTGCTGGACCGCTGTTCCAGAGCGGACCTGGGAGGAGCTCATTATGACTTGATCGCTATAATAGCTAGTAGTTAGTTATGACCTGATATTATTTAGGTTATCAGGTCATAACTGGGGATGCGCGAGAGTGTACTGGTTAGCGTGCTTGACTGTCAATCGAGAGGTCGGGGGTTTAAATCCCCGCCAAGGTAGAAATTTTGCTCGAGGTATCTGCACCGCGTTCGCCCCCTAGCAAACTCGGCTATGACGAGTTCACCGACCGTACACTGTCGGTTGGAAGACGAGTCGGCGAGGGAGCGGACTGGTCACCCACCATCATATACCGAGGCTAAGATAATGAAGTTGCTAGCACTTCAAACCCATGGGCTGCCTAAGGGCTAGCTCAAGGGACGGCTCTTCCCTCTCCTCCTCCTCTTCCTCCTCCTCCTGTTTCTCTTCCTTATTCTCTTCTTTCTATTTAGGTTACCTGGTAGTTATGACCTGATCTTGATATAAAATTACCTCGTAGTTGTGACCTTGATTAGGAAACCTGGTTGTCTTAACCTGGTCCTAATTAAAATACCTGGTAGTTATGACCTAATCTTGATTCCGATACCTAGGTCCTAGAAGGTAGGCCCTCTGCTCTGAACCTTTCTAAATATCACTGCCTGCCACTCAGCATTTCCTGCCTACGGCTGATCCATTAATGCCTTCCAGTCTGGAATAATATACGGACGAAGTAGATTTCGGTCAATTTGTTGGCGTTCTGCCAAAGCACACACGTCAGAGGAATTCATCGCAGCCACTCAATCGCACTTTGTGTTAATGTTCATCTCTGCCTTTCTCTCTGTATCTCTGCCTATGTTCATCTGCCCTTCTCCCTTTTCTCTCTATCTCTGCCTATGTTCATCTGTCACCTTCTCTGTCGTTGTGTTTACGTCTCGGCGCATCTGTCTGCCTCTCTGACTCTGCTTAGCTATGTCTCTGGTCATCTGCCTACCTCTGTACCTCTTTGTCCAGCTCTCCGTCCCGGCCTCTCTGTCTCCCACTCCCTCTTTCTCCCTCTCTGTCTCTCATTCTTTCTCTCTCTGTCCCTTTTTCTGCCTCCCTCCCTCCTTCTCTCCCTCCCTCCCCTTCTCACTCTGTCTCTGTCTGTCTGTCTGTCCGTCTATCTGTCTCTCTGAACCTCTGTGCTTCTATGTCCATATTTATGCCACTCTGATCATATCTCTGCCTACATATCTGTTCCTCTGTTCATTTGTCTGCCTCTCTCTCTCTCTCTCTGCATCTCTGTTGAACTCTGTCTATTCCATTCGCCTTGAAAACTCTGCCTTTGTTTCACGGCATTTGATCGTCCGCCGCTCCGTCTGTCCTTTCGCCCTATGTCCGTCCTTCCGTCCTTCCGTCCGTCGTTTCAACCGTCCGTCCACTTGTCCGTCTGTCCGCCCTCCGTCTGTCCGCCCTCCTTCCGTCCGCCCCTCCGTATGTTCCCTCCGTCCGTCCGTTCATCCTTCTGCCCTCCGGCCGACCGTCCACCCTCAGTCTCTCCGTCCGTCCTTTCACCCGTCCGTCCGTCCGCCCTCCGTATATTCCGTCCGTCCTTTCGCCCAATGTCCGTCCGCCCCTCCGTCCGTCCGCCCCTCCGTCTCTCCGTCCGTCCACCCTCCGTCTCTCCATCCCTCCCTCCATCCGTTCGTATGTCAAAGCTAATTGCGAGACGTGACGGTTTCAGTCTCCTCCTCGTCTTCTTGGCCACATTAGCGATGGCGTCGAGCGACAACCGGAAGCTCCGTCTAATGCATGTAATGCACTGAAGTCGGAACCATCCGAAAAAGCCCGACGACGCCCGATCTATGCGGACGAATCTGGACGACTAATCACTGCCAATTGTTCCTCTCGACAAAGAGCTTCCGCTGCTGCTGCTGCTCAGAAGTTTCCGACGAACGCAGCTCTCACAACTCATAAACAAATGTTTGATCTACGCCTCCTTCGTTCACCTCGGCCTCTGCAGTTGTCAGGATTCGGCCTGCGTCGGTAGGATTCGGCCTGCGTCGGTAGGATTCGGCCTGCGTCGGTAGGATTCGGTTTCGGTAGGATTCGGTTTCGGTAGGATTCGGCTTCGGTAGGATTCGGTTTCGGTAGGATTCGGTTTCCGTAGGATTCGGTTTCCGTAGGATTCGGTTTCGGTAGGATTCGGTTTCGGAATGATTCGGTTTCGGTAGGATTCGGTTTCGGTAGGATTCGGTTTCGGTAGGATTCGGCGTCCGTCGGCTGGTATGGTTACAGCGTCTGACTGTGAGCGATCGTGCGTTCGAAACGATCAATCGAGAATGCTCTTTCGAGTCGCAACTCCACAGGAAACCATAGTTCACGTGAGGGGTCACTGCTAATGAGATCTCAACCATTTACCGCGTTCTCGATCGGACGTGACCTTAGCAATTCCTGCCATTTCGATGAGAGTTTCATCTAACTATTGGCGTCTTAGGCGTCGGCGAATATACAGGTGAGAGGATGGAGACGCAGTTGTGTGCATCTGGAAGACATGCACAGGTGGCAGATAGCGCAAATGCCAACATTACATGACCTCAAATCCATCAACGGCTATCAACTCAATCCTATCCTTAGCAAGAACCACAGTAGCCATATGTCTGTCTGTCTGTCTGTCTGTCTGCCTGGCTGCCTTACTCTCGATCTTTATCAGGAAACAAATCTTATCTGACTTTTCCGTCGATTTTATTTGACTGAGCACGTGAATACAAAAATGTCTCAAAGATTGATCATTTCAAGGCAAAATAGAAAATATTATCTCGTAGGCCTATCGTGTACTTAGATGTCTCATCTCTTTGCCAGAATATAAAAGTGCCTTTTATTTAGAATAATATTTCTTTAATATCATTGCCTACAGAATAGACTGTCCTCAGTTTCTTTGCTGCAAATGTTCAAAAAGGTTTTAGATTTGGATTCAAACTGAATAATTCAACACATGTTCAGTGCTGTAGATATAACTCTATATTTATACTTTTTAAACTGTTTACAATACTGCATCTGTATTTCTTCCTATTAATATTGCAAAAATTACTTTCTCACTTACTAACCTAAGTGCTAAACGTATTTCTTTCCGTCAGTGTTTACAAGAAACTAAACAATTTCCCCCAGGTTATGTACACTGGTCTAATTGAACATCGTTCTAGTGCCCTTTAAGTAAATAAGTAAGTTAGCCAGTAAGTAAGCAGCCTTTTATTAATACAAGACAAACGCTAACATTTTACAAACTAGACAGTTGTTGTAAATGTTACTGTCGCTGTGGGTCCCTAGTAGCAATTGTAATTGTAAGCTGACATTTACAAAGCACCACTTGAAGAAAAGAACTCATCAGTGGAGCTCCCGACCCAAACCATCGTCTCTGAGTAGGTCTCCTGAAGAGGCGCTATATAAATTCTTGGAATGAATGAATTCTCTCGGAATGAAACCAGTGACATTACTGTCAAATAAAGCAGACTTCAGGCGCTTGCGAAAACGTGGAAACAGCGGCAAGCACAGAAAAAGACTAATGAAGTCATGAGAATGCAATTCAGGGAACCGCTTCGTCCTTCCTACCTGCAGAATGAGTGAGCTGTCGCAAAGAGTGAGGCAGATTCGGAATTTAGTGCTTCGTCTCTTCCAGAACGGTACAGCGCTGATGTCGGTAATGGCGCAGTAGGGAACACTGAAGTCCAGAGAACCGTTCGGCTGAAAATAACAAATAACAAGTTCCAGAGCAATTATCACTCTGTTGAGATCATTCTCTTGTGGTCTTTTTTCAACAGTATATTTAGCCAACAAAAATCTATTAGGATTGTTCCACTTTCTGACCATGAAACGAAATCTGTCAAACTTGATTAGGCTATACATTGAGAACAAATTAAATAAAGAAATTATTAATACGTAAATCATGGAAAACCTTTGAAAACTTATCAAAATGCAGATTATTAGAAAAAGTCAGAAAAATACTTATTAAACTATAAATTATGAGCAAATATCATGAAACACTTGGGAAAAGGTAAACAAATATGACGCAGAATGAAAACCTTTTGCCTAATATGTGTTGAAATAAGGTAAACAGAGAGATAATTTAACATACACAAATGGGAACCTGTTAAAGACATTCAATACCATTCTCTGCCGTATGGACATCGTTCATATACAGCATCTGCGTAAACTAAACAGTTTTGGTCGATTGTTTTATGGAAGTCAACGTCCTCAGTTTTGAAGCAAACGATACAATCATAATTACATTATTAAACTTTTACCACTTTGTGATGATTATGATATTGATATATCTATGTTACATCACAGAACTGACGATCATCTCGTGTAAGCCAGTTTTGCATATGTCTGTACTTCATTTTTTATTTCTGTACTTTCTACATACAGTAAGCACATACTGAGAGGGAGGGGTGTTCTCCCTATTGAGGCCTATCACTGAGGGAGTAATTGAGGGAAAGAGAAGGAGAGGAAGACCTAGACGGATGCTTCTGGACTGGATGATGGTGAATGGATGTAGTAACGGAAGGAGCAAGCCCAGCATCGAGAGGAGTAGCGCCACGGGGCGTTAGAACCTGCCCAAGGCCAGAGAACTAGAAGCGGAAGTACTTTCTACCTTCGTGGTGAATAAACGGGTGTCCATAATGTATAGAAACCGCATCCAAGATAGTTGCAATGGCCACAGAATCACTACCGATCATTGCAGTCATTAAGACCAAGAATTTGATCAGCCCACGAAACGAGCAGACAATGACTGTCTGATTGCGCTGTTATGGAAACCTCAGCCATCGAATACAATGATAGTTTGGCCAAAACACGAGCCGACCACGAATAGCATTCATCAGCCGCAAATGTGAATTCAGTTGCAGCAACATCTGTTGTTCAGCTGAAGAAATATAAGTCTCGCCCTATCAAAATCCGGGCTTAGTTTTATTGCTTGACTGTTTCCTATCTTATGCAGATATTCCATAATGAATGTATTACCTTTTTTCTTATTGTACAAAATCCACCAGGCCCTAATATTTCAGTCTTTTTAGTGATTCTAATCTTTCACATAAACTCTATAATTAAACTTTTTCGGAGATGGGGATGATACTGATAAGCGATCTGGACGACCGCTACTCATAAGATCTGGCGTAGCTGGCAGCAGCTGCCGAGCTGTATTGAAGAGCCAGACTGTCAATATCAGACGTTGAGATGGCTATGACTCCAGCAACTCGTAATAACTAATAACTGTCTTTGAGAGTCAAGAACTGTCTTATAACGTGGCAAGTTTATTTCCTACGAGCGAAATAACCATGGATCCATGTTCATGAATATCTCTGGACACCCACTCCGACACAATACAGCGCCTGCGAATAAGCTGGTGCCCTGTGCTTAACTTTAGAGCAGCGCTTTAAAAAGTTGGAGTTTACGTTGACGGTTACAACAACATTAAATAAGAATTCGTGTCATAATGAATCATGTTTTAAATTAATTCAGTGATCCCGTCCTAAGCAATAAAGAACCGGAGCGCCGGTGTCACGAAATAGACCAGATTTTTCAGATTCCGGAAATAGCCGGATTCAGGCGCCATGTTAATCTATAAATTTTACGGTACGACGTTCCGGTGCTAAAAAAAAGAACCAACCGGAACGCCGTTCCGGTGCGTTCCGGTCCCAACTGATCCCATGTTTTAATAAGTCTCTGTGGTATATAATTATTAGTTTTTTATTTTATGCACCTGTTGGCGCATGTCCTAAAGGTGCGATGATACATACAACAATTCATTGCTAGTAATATCTTGTTTTTAAATCCGCAACTCTGTAAGTCCGAAATGAGTGATAAACAAATACATAGGAATTTGAGAGAGACAGAGACAGACAAGAAGAAAGACAGACAGGCAGAGGGAAATGAGCTAAGGCAGAGACTTTAGCTGTGCGTATAGGTTTGGCCCGAATGCACAGATCAGGTCTCTCTCGTTGCTCTGTCTGTCTCTCTCACTCTGTCTGTCTGTCTGTCTGTCTCTCTCACTCTGTCTGTCTCTCTCACTCTGTCTGTCTCTCTCACTCTGTCTGTCTCTCTCACTCTGTCTGTCTGTCTGTCTCTCACTCTGTCTGTCTCTGTCACTCTGTCTGTCTCTCTCACTTTGTCTGTCTCTCTCACTCTGTCTGTCTGTCTCAAATTCCTATACGTGGCCTACACAGTAAACACACGTAGGTCCTATGCATTATAAATAAATCTGTATTGATACAACACCATTATCTATGTGCAAGGAAACACTCAGTCAATCAAACAAACAGAGAATGAGGAATTAGCACAGGCATAGACCTTAACTGTTTGGGTAGCCTTAGCGCTATCTGTCTGTCTCTCTCTGTCCGTCTCTGTAAGTTTCTGTCTCTGTATCGCTGTCTATTTCTCTCTCAAATTCCGTTAAGTGGTCTACACACTACACATATATGTATTACTAATAAATCTGTATTCATACGACACCACTATCTGCGTGCAAGGCACCAGTGAGCGCTTAAGGCAACAAATCGAAAAAAATAACCTTGAATTAAGGACATCCTCACACCATTTACGATTTTCACCACTTTGGACAACTGGACCATTTTGATATATGTGAAAGCATTCAAATCATGCCTTCTTCTGGAATCTACACCTCTGCCTTTCTGACGGATCTGCTTTCTTTTCATCTGCACTCAAGATATCTAATGAGCCACTTAGACCTACGATGTACAAAGGCACACTGCAGTCAGTCTGAAAACGAAACGCCAACGGTGAAAGATTCCATTGCAGAAGGTGGTCCAACACATGGTAAACATTATGTACGCATCTAAGTACATAGGCCTATACATGTATGTATGTATGTATGTAGCCTATGACATATGTATAATAATAATAATAATAATAATAATAATAATAATAATAATAATAATAATAATAATAATAATAATAATAATAATAATAATAATAATAATAATAATAATAATAATAATAATGTGCTATAGTAATATCTAAGTCCATGAGGGATCTTGTATACCTCGGGGCAAGATAATAAATAATAATAATAATAATAATAATAATAAAAATAATAATAATAAAAATAAAAATAATAATAATAATAATAAAAATAATAATAATAATAATAATAATAATAGTAATAATAATAATAATAATTTAAATTTAATAATAATAATAATAATTTAAAACGCATTCATCCGATGGCACCATTCACCGCCATGGGCCTAGACCTTCTCCCTGCCCCGGATCTAGTCAACCTCCGGCAGAAATACTAACCCCCAGCGCGATTTTGCCTGGGGTCCAAGCAGGAACGGGTGTTATCCATCTCGTTAACCGATCTCCTCACGCCCTCTCAAACCCTCTGCTACTGGGGGTAATAGAAGACACGGGAGAGAATGACATCGCAGGTTGCCAGCAAACGCCTGGAACGGGAGAAGCCAAGGCACAACACCCGAATATCACTACGAGGTTGCTCAGACACATCCCGAAAGGGGCAAGATCAGAATCAGGACGGCTTCTAACAAAAATCATAAATAACATCCTTTCGGACCCTGAGAAAACGGAAAACTGGCAAACTCTCTTGGTCTTTACAGCCATGGTGTTAGAACAGCCCAATCGAGGTGGCAAAAGACACAATCTGACGTCCAGCATCAGAAGACGGATAACGGAGTTTCACCACTCACTGCCCAGTAAACTGCCGGATCTTTTCGATCAAAATAAGTCAGACATCCATCATACCAGAAGGAATCCGACCAGCATCGAACACACAATGGCAACGGCGGTGGCGGCCAAGATCGAAGAGGGCAACATCAGGGCTGCAACACGTATTCTGTGCTCGGGAGATGCTCCAGCCCCGATTAACGAAGTTACGCTTGAGGAGCTACGTTCTAAACATCCGTCACCTCCCTCTGATCGACCCCCGATGCCTGCTCCTCCTTCTACGACCGAGGCCTATCAGGCAACCGAAGCGATGGTGCGTGACCAAATAAGACACTTTCCACCGGGCTCGTCAGGCGGCCCCGACGGCTTAAAACCCCAACATGTTCTTGAGATGATAAACACAAAGGACACCGGACCGGAGCTTGTCTCGGCCATCACGGGCCTCGTCAACATCCTTTTAGCAGGAAAGTGTCCGACAGAAATTCGCCCAGTCCTGTTTGGCGGCACCCTCTTTGCTCTTCGAAAGAAAACGGGAGGTCTACGTCCAATAGCCATAGGTTACTACTGGCGTAGACTGACATCTAAATGCGCCAACAGATATGCGAGCGACCAAGCAGCAGCTTACCTATCACCAAAACAGCTGGGTGTGGGAGTGCCAGGCGGATGCGAGGCAGCAGTACATGCAACCCGGAGATTTCTATCTAACATGGACGACGACCACATTGTAGTTAAACTCGATCTCTCCAACGCCTTCAACAGCCTCTACCGAGATTGTATGTTAGCATCTGTTATCGAGATTCTACCCGACCTAGCTCCTTACTGCTTCCAGGCCTACGCTGAAGAGTCAACACTCAAATTCGGTGGCTACAAGGTTCAATCTCGGGTTGGTCCTCAGCAAGGAGATCCGCTGGGACCTTTGTTGTTTTGCCTGCCGCTACAGCCAATTCTACTTCAGATGGGCTCACCATTATCATTCGGCTACCTTGACGATCTCACCCTCGGCGGAAAGGCGGAAACGGTGGCAGCCGATGTCGAGTTCATCGAGAGAGCATGCTCTACTATGGGCCTGGCGCTAAATCGATCTAAATGTGAGGTGATTTCCATCGACAGGAAAAACATTGGCTATGACTCTTTAAGAGAGTTCAGACCAATCGATGTGGAAGAAGCCCAGCTGCTCGGCGCCCCACTTTCATCGGAAAAAGCGCTGCAACAATGTCTGAAAGCCCGAACCAGAGAACTGGAGGAGAGCCTGAGCAAATTAACTCTTATAGCCAGGCAGGATGCCCTTTTAATTCTGAGGAGTTCACTGGGTGCGCCAAAAATGATTTACATCCTCCGTTGCCATCCCTGTGACAAACACCCCGAGTTGGAAACTTACGACGTGACACTACGACAGGGATTGGAAAAGATTCTGAACGTTTCTTTAAACGATCTCCAATGGACACAGGCGTCACTACCCATCAAAATGGGTGGTCTGGGCATACGGAGAGCGACTTCGCTGGCACTTCCGGCCTTTCTGGCATCAGCTGCGAGCACTCTCCCTCTCCAGACCCTCATTCTAAACTCTCTCAATCTCACACAGGACACACACTTTGAAGCCATGACGTCCGAGTGGCGATCCAAGACGGATTTCAACGATTCAGAAAACATGCCAACAAACAAGCAGGCTCTATGGGACAAACCCCTTTTGGAACAGACTGTCAAGAGATTGTTTCAAGACACAATGGACCCATACAACACCGCGCGATTGAAAGCTGTCTCGTCACCACACGCCAGCGACTGGCTACATGCCTTACCAATAACAGCATGTGGGTTGAGACTGGACAACGAGGACGTTCGGGTGGCGGTCGGCTTGCGCCTTGGGGCCACAATATGTGAACCACACATATGTGCTTGTGGAGCCCGAATCGACGCCAGAGGCAGCCATGGCCTGTCCTGTTCTCTCGGCTTCGGCCGAATTGCCAGACATAACACAATCAATGACATTATACACCGCTCCCTTTCGAAGGCAGGGATTCCGTCAATAAAGGAACCACCAGGTCTACTACGCACGGACGGCAGAAGACCAGACGGCCTGACAATGATTCCATGGCGCGCGGGTCGTCATCTGGTGTGGGACGCGACGGTGGTAGATACCCTTGCTCCATCATACATCCAGGCCACGGCAGCGACGGCGGGCGCGGCAGCCGAGATCGCCACGGACAGGAAAATGACCAAGTACAATGCACTCTTAAACACGCACTTTTTCGTGCCTCTAGCTCTCGAGACCTTAGGTCCAATTAACACCACTGGCCAAAACTTTATATCAGATCTAGGTCGTAGTCTGACGCTGTCCACAGGAGACAAGAGAGAGACCTGCTTCTTGCTGCAGCGTCTCTCTATAACTATCCAGCGGTTCAACTCGGTGGCTTTCCGCGGCACTTTAGCGGAGCCAGACCTTAGGGAGATGTGACACTAACGGCACTTATGACGCTCATTTTAGACAGCTACTGCATCCTTGTCTATTGTAGCCTTCAGTATTTATGTTGATTGATGGAGAGAATAAATATAGTTGTTATAATAATAATAATAATAATAAGATAATTTATATAGCGACGTAAGTTCAGTCTAAGTCGAAGAAAAATGTGCTGTAGATGAGTTACAAAAATCAATGACTGTCATATGATATATTTTCTAAAGATAGGTTTTGAGCTGTGATTTAAATGTCTCAAGAGATGGCGCATTCTTCACATGGTCGGGAAGACTGTTCCACGCGATGGGTCCAGTGACAAAGACAGAGCATTCGCCAAACCTTGTAGAAGACTGCGGGACTTGCAGTTGATTCTTCGATGAGGATCATAGCCTACATCTGTCCCGGTTGTTTGCTGTATGCATATATGTATGTAAGCTTATGTATTATAGTACGTGTATAATGTACGGGTGCAAATCTGCACATATGTATGCATATATTGCGTGTATCCATGGATGTATGTATTTGCGTATTCATGCATGTAAATAAGTATGTAGGCCTATGTATTATAGTAAGTGTATGTATGTATCTATGTTATATAATGTACGTACGTACATACATATGTAATTGGTGTGACATGGTTTGTCTGAGCACTCGCCTTGCAAAATGGAGTGTTATTGTTCAAGATGATTGATGTGCAGGAACCTTAGGGAAGTGTTTCACATACAATTGCTCTGCACCATCGATTCATGCTTTGTCACTGCTTAATAAATACAGAACGAATAAGAATACTTATGTATGTAGGAATCAAGACATTAAAGAAACCTCTCGAAGATCCAAATTCATCCAATGTTTAAAGTCGGAATCGAAACAAAAACACCAGGAGATATTTATCGAATTAGAAGAGTTCTTTCGGAAGTAGGCCTACTTTTGCGAAGCACTAAAAAGAGGTCACAGTACGTGTTTACATGCATAGATAGATACATGTATGAAGACACACTGAAATCAGGGTGTCAAACCATGGAGCCCATATAGGACCCATGTCCCCATATCTTGGAGCGCCTCTGAATGGGCAATCTGGTAGGGGCGCTATAACAAGTGTTCAAATATAATACAATACAATACAATACCAGTATAATAAAGCCCATATGCCCATGTAAATGATGGCAGGGAACCAGTTTTCAACTGCATCCTTAGAAGATTGTTTTAGGACTGCAGACATCGTAATCGTTAACTTCAATTTTCTAAAGCAAAGCGCATGCAGGGCACCAGGTTATTCACGAGCGCTGCGTCCAGAGATCGATGTCCAGTGAGACATGCGAGTCCGGTTGCCAGATAGACCAGAGACAGAGAGAGAAGGCAGAGCGGCTGCTAAGCGAGGATTTTAATAGAGATGAAGGATAAAACCTCTGCACATGAACCTCATACACTGCATGTATCCATGGTTTGACCAGAATACTTCTCCAAATATTCGCTACTTTGACGACCATGCACTAAAAACCGTATACACTATCCATTAACGACGTAAGTAGTTTCCGGTGTTTCAATCTTATGGCTGATGTCATGACCCTTCTCCTTTCTCCACGCTTGGGACTGGCAGTACCAGCTAGAGTACGGGAAGTTGCGCAGTTCATAAGAAATTCCGAGTCCATTTAATCTGCCGCCGATGAAAGCTGTTACACGCGTAAAAGTTGTACCCATGATGGCCGATCATTTTTCAGCTGCTGTAAGTACAGAGAAATATAAAACTCTGTCTTTGATGGATCCGAGTTTCAAGTGTCATGCACTGGTTCGTCTTTCCGGGTCACAAAGTTCAATTCCCAAGCGCCAGTGTTTCATTTCGATCCAAAGAATTGCCGACATAATATCAAAGCGCAACTGTGATTGCCTGCGTTACTATCTTCGCCATTCACTATTGTCTGGAGTCAAGGGGCAAGCCAAAAACCATTCGACTTCCTGACATGTGTAACTGGTTAAAGGCTACAATTCATCCGTTTTTGTCAATGATTTTCACGAATTATCTTTTAAAAATCGAAACATCTGCTGCAAAACAAAACTGCATCTTTCTTTTCAGTCAGAAGAAATATTGATACCACTGAAACGTCTTCAAATAAGTCATGATGAGTTCTCTGCCCGAAGGCAGGTCCATTGGCTTTTATGGTATACCCCGGGAAGAGAAAAATATGAATGAGGTGGTTTCCCGTTGCCTTCCTCACAGACCTGATCTGTGCATTCGGGTCAATCCTATACGCACAATATTAGAACTGTGAGTTGAACGTTGTTCTGTAACTGTGTAAAAATGGATCAATGAGAATCCAAGAAGAACTTGCTGTGCCCCACTTGATCTGGAGTCGACCTGGATTGTGGTACAGCGTTGGTTATTGATTGAATAACTGACACTTTCATTTCCCGTGTCTGGCCTTTTCCAAATGGACGTTCGGGAATTGCTTTCCTTTCGGAATCAATCTTCGCTTTGGCGGAATGGAGACTGAGTTTTTCTTAAGGAAAGCTGAGATTATGGACAGTATATTGTGCTTTTGTGGGAAAGTAAATCACGTTTTATAAAAGAAGAAGATCAGTCCTTTAAGCTATGGGTATAAAGTGTTAGTAACCTCATTTTTCTTAGCCTCGACCTATGAGGACCGGTGACCAGTCCTCTCCCTCACTATCTGTTCTTCCCACCAGAAGTGTACGGTCAGTGTGCTCATCATATTTGAGTTCTGTAGGCGTTGCAGATGATGCAGAAAATCTTAAAACAAATTTCTGTCCTGGCGGGGATTTGAACCTCCGAACTCTCAGTTGACATTCCAGCAGGGGAGGAGGATCGAACCCGTACACACCGGTCAGCGCTGTAACGAATCCGTTAGAGTATCCCAGAGTAACGGCTCTTAATCACACAGTTACCATGGCTAATGCATGAACTTGATCATTTTTCCACCCCCCACCCACCCAAGAAAACATGCCATGACAAATCACAATAACTAAAAATGTCGCCTTTAAAATATGGTAAGATATACACAGCTGAAAACTCATACCACAAATCATCATCATCGTCATCGTCATCGTCATCATCATCATCATCATCATCATCATCATCATCATCATCATCATCATCATCATCATCACCACCACCCATGCATTTCGGGGAGAAGGCTCGAGCCCGTACATCATCAGTTCCTAATGCCAATCATTTGACGGCGGTGGGCATGAATAAATGATCTCCATTTTCTCAGTCATTTGTCATGTCCAGAGCTGCTCTCAACGTTGGTCCAAGTGATGTTATGTCATTTATTTTGTCTATCCGGCACATCTTGGTCCGCCTATGTTGCTCTTTTTATGCCGCAAATGTTCCAGTGTACAAGAAGAGAGATATTATAAGTAAGCAAATTATAAAAACTAATTAGATATTTGTAGCAAGTAGTGTACATGTCTCGAGTGAGCTGTGAATATTCACATAATACATATACAGCTAAACAAACATACACTAATTTACATTCACACACGCACACGCACAGTACTATATACATATATTAATATATATATATATATGCACATTAGCTACAAAAACAAAAAGATATAATACACACACAAACAAATATATATATATATATTTCCACATTAGCTACATAAAGATACATTAGCACATATTGACACACACACACACAGTCACACACACACAGACACACATACGCACACACACACACACACATGCATATTCATTCACGTGCATGCCTAGCATAGCGGGAAACTTCTCAGCGCACAGCTGTATCATCATCTTTCATTCAAAATTACGGAAGCCATCAATCTTGCTCCTATAAATAAACTCATCGATCTAAATATACCATACGATATATCATATATGAGACCGTACGTACGCGGCTCTTAATGCTTCAGTTGCCATGGTAAGGACCAGAACAACATCCCTTGAGCTGTGCCTGAGAGGCAGACACGGGCATGAAGTATCAGCGACTTCATCTTTTTTAGCGACGGCATTTAAGGATTACTGGCCATTCCTCTCTCTCGCCGTCTCGTTAGAAGCCCTCCAGCACAATCTACACGTTGTACGAGAAAAGCTCGTTTCTGTGGAATTACTACATGTAGGTGATTTACAAGAAGACGAGCAGTCCCTTAAGCTAACATCAGAGGCAGCCATGTGTGTGAAGAAGTAGCGACTTCGTTTTTTTAGCCTCGGCATATGAGGGCCGATGGCCAGTCCTCTCCCTCACCGTCTCATCTTCCCACCAACAGTGTGCGGTCAGCGTACTCATCGTAGCTGAGTTGGCTAGGGGGCGCAGGTAAAACAGAAATCTCGAAATAGATTTGAACCTCTGACCTCTCGTTTGACAGCCCAGCACGCTAACCACTATACAATCGTGCACCCCAGTTGCCTGGTAAAACCGACTCAAATTTACCATTGTGCATATTTGAGTGAGATGTTTGCTGGTAATGGCCAGCAACAGTAAAATGTCTCAAATAAACCATTTCATCAACTTCCTAGGCTAGTGCATGGAATGCTTTGTTTAGTCTCTTTCTCGAGTGGCGGCGCCACACGTTGCGCATAATTACAAAGAAAAATAATCAATGACAAACTGATAATAGTTTGCAGTCATAATTGTATTCTGTAATGTAATGCACAGCGTGAATAACATTATATCAAACTACAGTCAATGTAATAGCTAACTAAACATACTAAACTAAGTACAAGATACTAACAAGACTTACATACTAGACTTTGTTATTGTGAAGTGTAAGTTTTGTCTATTGCTAATAAGGATAGAAGAAGAACCATGGCAAATCAAAATAACCATAAATGTTACCTCTAAAATACGGTTAGCCATGGGTGTTCGATAGTGTAGTGGTTAGCATGATGTACTGTCAAATCGAGAGGTCGGGGCTTAAATCCCCGCCAGAGAAGAAATTTGGTTCGAGGTTTCTGCTCCACCTACCCCTAACACAGCTGTAATGAGTACACTGACTGTACACTGTCGGTGTGAAGATTAAACGGCGAGGGAGAGAACTGACCACCCGCTCTCATATGCCGAGGCTAAGAAACTGAAGTCGCTAACACTTCACACTCATGACTGCTTCAGGGCTAGATCAAGGAACTGCTCTTCTTATTCTTCTAGCCAAAGGCCCACACAGTCGATATTTTACGACCGCAAACAGCTTCCTCCATTGTACCGGCGTTCACGAAGGTCAGCACTACCAGGTGCCAATAGGTACTACGGAGCTATGAGATAAATTCCATAAGGCGTATTTCCAGCCACAGCTGCACTCCGGGGGCAACAAAATACGATACAGATGGAAGAAAAATTCTGCAAATTCGTTTATCTTGAGAAATCACTCCAGCTCCGTGAGTTCTCCGAGAGTAGCCAGCTTAGGAATGCGTGATACTCAAGTGGTTAGCGTGATAGACTGTCAGCCGAGAGGTTGGGGATTCAAATCCCGACATCGCAGAGATTTCTGCTCCACCTAAGCCGCCTAGCCAACTCAGCTACCATGAGTACGCTAACTGTACACTGTGGGAAGATGAGACGGCGAGGGAGAGGACTGGCCACCCGCTCTCATAAGCCGAGGCTAAGAAAATGAAGTCGTCAAGACATCATACGTATTGCTGCCTCTCAGGTTAGCTCAAGGTGAATAAGAGACAGCTCCTAGTCTTCCCCTTCCCTCCTCCTTCCCTCCACCTTTCCCTCCTCCTCTACCTTCTCATCCAACTCTTTCTCTTCCTGCACTTCTTCTTCTTCTTCTTCCTGGCATGCATCATCGTGTGTACTCGTCGCACTAATTTATCATCCGAGTCTTAGCAGTTCCTCTGCCTCCTTCTCCCTCTTTCTCTCCCTCTTTCTCTGTCTTTCTCTCATTCTCTCTTTCTTTCATTCTCACCTCTCCCTGTCTCTCTCACTCCCTCTTTCTGTCTCTCTTTCTCTCTGTCACACGCACACGCACACACACACACGCACACGCGCACACACACACACATACACACACACACTCTCTCTCTCTCTCTCTCTTTCTCTCTCTCTCTCTTCTTTCTCTCCCACGCCATTACTGATCCTCTGCCTTCCAAGTTTTCTCGCCCTCAGCGAAACCCACCTTACCATCTCCTCTGCCTCCTCTCTCTTTCTGCCTCCTCTCTCTTTCTCTCTCGTCTCTCTGGCAACCAGACTCGGATCTTCCTTGAAATCCCCAAGACAACCACTCTGACAAGACGCAGCGCTCGTGAATAACCTGATGCCTGCACTTAGCTTTAGACGATAGGGCTTTAAAAATTTAGGGTTTACAATTTCGATTACGATATCGATGAACAACCCCTCGGACTAGACTCAGCTGCTGTTCTACCTTAACCTTTTAAGCGGTGCTTAAAAATTTGCAATTTAAGATTTTAATTACGAAAAGTTCTTATCTCTAGGCGCTTCTGAGTTTTCAATTTCCGATCTTCGTCTTCCCGTAATCGTAATCTCAGAATTTCTAAATCGCTACTCTGCTTATTCTAAGCTAAGCTTATTCTAGAGCTCTTCTACCTAGCACTTAATTCCTTCCAACTCTATTTCGCGATGCAATTTGCTTAAAAGCTTTTGCCATCTTGATACATCCGTGCTCGACAAAGTAGTTGTATAATAGTAGTATCAAGTGTTTATCGGTCAGGGTTGATAACAACGACCTTGGTCTACTTCGCAATCTCGATTTTTACAGCAATGACGTATACGACGTAAATGTAATAGTAAACTCTAAGTAGACTATAATATTATATCTAAAGCGGTTGTTGAAACCGAAGCGTAGGGCACCAGCTTATTCACGAGCGCTGCGTCGTGTGAGACGAGTTTTCCAGTGATATCAACTGGAGAAATGGAGATCCTAGTCCGGTTGTTTGGAGAAACCACACAGAAAAGGCAGATACAATACAATACAATACAATACAATACAATACAATACAATACAATACAATACAATACAACTGCATTAGATATCGCCCTTCTTCCAAATGTGGCCAAAAGCTGAGAAGTGCACACGCCTCGGCGGCGCAGATGCAATTGTATTGCAGAGCAATTCTGCGCGAAGGACTTGTTTAAGGTCCCTACACAGTTACCGCCCCGGACGAGGATCGAACCCGTACTCAGGTCAACTGCTCTAACTATAGTCGGCCACCGTGCCACACCGAGATGAGCTGCTTAGGCTGGTTTTGTTGAGGACGAGAATGTTCAGAAGGCAGAGGATTGGATCGTGGATTAGTATTGGAATTCTTGAAGAGGTAGGACTTCTTAAAGTGGGAAAGCAATAGTAGCAGTTGTTGTAGTTGCAACAGCAGATACAGTACTCAGTGTTTAATGACTTCTTATGGCTTTTGCCAGGTCTGTTGACGTCAACTTCGCCTCTGATTATTCTTGCTCACTAGCGGCGCTATATAAATGTTCAAATTACAACATGGATATATGCATATGTAGAACACTTCGACTATGCAACATCAGGTTTTTTCTTATGTCTGTCCTGTTGTGATTAATCGTGAGTGGATTGCATAAGTCAGAGCTCGTGAATAAGCCAGGGCCCTGCGCCTGGCTTTCGAGTGGTGCTTTAGATGTCTGTAGTTTATGATTACGAATGTAGTAAGGTGTCTCAGTGTCACAACGCGACGTGTCTCGTATGTGAGGAAAGCAGCTCTGAGCTCGATCTTAGCAGGAAAATGCAACCACTGTAATACATAAAGTGTATTTATGCGCATTTTATGTGGAGTAATTTGAATACATAAAGTTGCATAATGCTGTGATTGGAGATCTTGGAGGAGACCGGAGAGCAAGGGGAGCAGCTGCGAGTAAAGTCGATTGTAAGGAGTCATAATTACAGGCGGAGAGAGAGAGAGAGAGAGAGAGAGAGAGAGAGAGACAGACAGACAGACAGACAGACAGACAGACAGACAGAGACAGAGAGAGACAGAGACAGAGACAGAGACAGAGACAGAGAGACAGAGAGAGAGACACAGAGAGAGAGACAGAGAGACCGACAGACAAACAGATAGACAGACATACAAACAGGCAGGCAGGCAGACAGTCACATATTTAAAAAAAATTACGTTACATTACCGTCACATATTGCGCAATGTATCATATGATCAACAGACTATTCAGTGACAGTGATAGTGAAAGAGAGAAGTGACAATGTGAGAGAAAGAGAGAGAGGGAGAGAGAGAGAGAGAGAGAGAGAGAGAGAGAGAGAGAGAGAGAGAGAGAGAGAGAGAGATTGACAGAGACATACAGATATACAGACAGTAAGACAGAGACAGACATAAAGACACACATACACACAGGCAGACAGACAGACAGAGAAAGAGAGTGAGAGTGAGAGAAAGAGAGAGTGAAACAAAAAACAGAGAGACAGAGACAGACATAGAGACACACAGACAGACAGAGACCGAGAGACGAAGCATACATAAATTCAAATCGTTGTACCTAGAACTGCTTAGCATGCATTTTGCGACTGAATCCAATTAAGAGATCTGGTTCAATCTAAGCAAATCGCTTCTTTAGTGTCTCTGCACAACGCACAACACATCAATCCACCCATTCCATGGAATCGAATACTTAGAAACTGTGAGACTCCAATAATTTGTTTCTACCTCGTTCAATGTTTTCAACTATTTCTCATCACAACACCTCCTACGTAAACCCATCCTTCGCCATGCAGTCATAATTGTTATACTGGCATGGTTAGCTACATGGATATTGTAATCATAATTAACTGCACTTACAATTTTTACATGAGGTAGGGGTTTAAAAAAAATTACGTTACTAATACCCTCGATCGATTATTCATATCGGAGCCAGGATGCTATACCACAGTAAAGATCATTGATTCCACCATAAAGACCGACCATAAGGCAATTGTGGCTCTGCCTCATGGAACAGTGCGCTCCAGAAGCAAGACTCTGAACAAGGCTCAATTCCGTCGCCGATCACCTAACCAGAATGCCAATCTACTACGCAGCCTTGTGGAAGTGGACCTTACTGAGCTCTTTTCCACCTCCGACCCGCAACAAACCTGGGATATATTCTATGGAGATGCATTGGGTAGACTTGACAACATCTACCCATTGCGTACGATCACAATGTCATCTGCTGATCCCTACTTCCTCAATCCCGAAGCTAAATATCTGCTCCGGAAAAAGAACAGGCTGATGCGGGCTGGAAGAGTTGAGGAGGCCTCTTCCCTGGCCCGACGCGTGGGTATCCTCATTGAGCGAGTTACTAAGCGTCACCTAGCTGATGTCGATCATAGCAGGGGACCTGAGGAGCTTTGGCGTCGAGTGGGTCAAATAACTCGAGGGCGACCAGCATCTACAACCAGTCAGCTTACGGCTGACTGCCTAAATGACCACTATGCTGCTGTTTCCACAGATACCTGCTACGAACAGCCTCTCCTCCGTCAAACTGCGGCCACCAACCTGCCATTCATCACTGAGATGAGGATGCTCCACCTGCTTGATCATCTGAGTCACACAGCCGATGGAGCTGATCGTCTTCCAGCCTGGTACCTGCGTCTTGCAGCACCCTTCTACTCTGGAGCCATTGCCCATTTGGTCAACCTTTCACTGGGTGTCTCCCACGTTCCCATTCAGTGGAAAATCGCGGTAATCCATCCAGTAGCCAAAGTGCCTGCACCATCAGCCCCCGCCGATTACCGTCCGATTTCAGTTACCCCAGTCCTATCAAGGCTGGTAGAACGAGAGTTGGTGCAGCGATACATATATCCAGCGCTGGAAGAACAACCGATGGCCGGCCTTCTTGACGACCAGTATGCCTTCAGACCAACTGGTTCAACAACTTCCGCCGTAATTTCCATTCTGCACCATGTCACTTCACTTCTCAAGAACAATAACCATGTCTCAATCATATCGTTGGATTTCTCTAAAGCTTTTGACACGGTCCGTCATTCAACCCTAGCGTGCAAGCTTTCAAGTCTGGACATACCTGATACAATATACAATTGGATTCTCAACTTTTTCAAGGACAGAGGGCACGTTACGCGATTCCAGGGGAGGCTGTCCTCAGTCAGGTCCATCAACGCAAGTATCGTCCAGGGATCGGGGATTGGACCATCCAATTACATCGTCAACGCCTCTGACCTAAAAGCACAAAATTCCGAGAACCGCATCGTAAAGTACGCTGATGATACGTACTTATTAATCGGGGCGTCGATGCGTGACACAATCGGAGAAGAGCTACACGCTGTCACACGCTGGGCCACCCTGAACAACCTTCGACTGAACAGTGACAAGACAAAAGAAATGATAGTCCTGCGTCGAGCCGGTGGACCTATCCCGGAGCCCGTTGATGGACTGACTCGAGTCTCGACGCTGAAGATTCTTGGAGTCACCCTTCGGTCAGACCTTCGTGTCACATCTCATGTGGATGAGATCTTGGCTGCCAGCTCAGGATCGCTTCATGCATTGCGCATCCTGAGATCACATGGATTGCCGCCAATGGCCCTGCAAGAGGTGACTCGCGCCACCACAGTGGCTAGAATAATGTATGCTGCTCCTTCCTGGTGGGGTTTCACTTCGGCAGATGATCGAGCTAGAGTTGAAAGATTTCTGAGAAGATTACGAAGAACGGGGTACCTCAAGGATGATTCTCCTACGGCAGAGGATATGGCTAAACAGGCTGACGAACGTTTCTTGGCTGCCGTCATCAGATGTGACCACCACGTTCTTCGAGGACTATTTCCTCCTGTTGTTACCATCAAATATCATCTACGACCCCGTCCACATAACTACACATTGCCTCCGAAAGACGATAGACAGTTTATCCCCAGAGCCCTATATAGAAGTTCTCTTGGTGATATAGGCTAATCTGACATTGTATGACTAAAAACACCATACTCATTTTAAACTTTTCTATTAGGCTACTATTATGTATCAGATAGCGGTGTGTCTACCTGTTTCTTACCAATAAACGAATATATTATACATTACCGTCAGATATTGCGCAATGTAATTTGATGTAGATTTTCCAATACCTATCATATGAGCTGCCCTCAAGGCTTGAGTTTGTTCACAATCCCAAATTAATCAGCATATCCAACGACGCCGGAAGTGTCTATGCTGGCATGCACTCACATACACGTAGAACACAACCCAAAGGATTTTCCGCACTTTCAAAAACTATTAAGATATCCTGTGTGCGATAGACAGTGTAGTGGTTAGCGGGCTAGACTGTCAACCGAGTCGTCAGGGTTCGAATCCTCGCCATGTGGGAAATTGGAGTTTAGAGATTTATTGCGCAATGTAATAGTAGTTTTTGCCCGGTGTTCGCCCGGGTTTTCCTCAGCACCCGTGTATTTGAATTTAACGACATCTTCGTCAGCGCCCGTGAATTTGAATTTAACGATGTGCAAATTCTTCGTGTGTCCCTCTGGGGAATTTACGCGCTGGCTTTAAATTGTTTAACTGCAACTCTACGCAATATATACTCTTGCATAGCTTGATTTCAATGGCATTGAAACAGACTATGACCACATCGAAACTTAAAATGTGCAAATATCGGAATTTAAAGTAAATTTAAAGTAAATCTCAGCTCCATCCACATCCCTAGCCAACTCAGCTATAATGATTGTACACTGTCAGTGGGAAGATCAGAATGTGAGGGAAAGAACTGGCCACCCACCTTTTGTGCGGAGCTAAAGTCGCTAATACTTCACGCCCAAGGCTGCCTCTCAGGATAGCATAACCATGCCAACATTTTCAGAACAGCATTATATTCATTCATTCAGAGCATTTATATAGCGCCCCTTCAAGAAACTACTCAGGAGCGCTCCCAGCCCAGCCACGACTATGGGACCCACATGGGCTCTATAGGGTCCCGTGTGTAAATATGGGTTCTATATGGGTTCCAAGTGGGCATGCTGCCAGGAAAGGAACTACTCTTCTTCTAAGCAAAGCTATCCGCCGTATACCCTACCATGGGCTCTGGCTCTGAGCTGCGTTCAGCCGTACGCCCCCAAAGGCAATGACGAGTTTCTGCCGGGTCTAAAACTCCCATCAATTTCCGTTAGCACCGTTCACGCTGGCGAATGTAGAGGGACGAATAAGAAACCGTCTGGAACTCATTAAAACAATCGCATGCTTGGCACGGACCATCCGATTGCGGAGTAAATCTCGAAGGAGAACGACGCTCAAATAGACGTTTACGCCAAGGTCCACCGCAGCCCACAGTCAGTCTGGATTCCTCTCGTCGGGGATTTCCCCCGGCTGTGATTTCGGACGCAGTTACAAGACAGAATTAACTCCGAAAACAGATTCGAAACCTCTCGTAACTGATTTAACGACTGTTTACTGACATCGTGTGAAATGGTGCAAAATACTGCTATACTTACTTGAAAGATTGTATTTTTACCGAGGTAGAAATAATCCCTCACTAAAAAGGATTATGTTAGGAGTAAAAATGTTCTCCGAGAAATCGGGCCTCGTCCCAGGTTAGGTTACACCGGAAATGTGCCTCTGAATGCAATGGCATTGTGGGGCTGCACACAGATGGAAAGACGTTGAAACAGGAATTTAGTTTCACGTTGATCTCCAGAGACAGCTGAAATGCGATGTCCCAGCTCACAGAGAGATTCTGGACTCTTAGCGTTTACAGGTCCTAGGGTTTCAAAAGCAACGGGAACAAACATGTAGGTTGCAGGCAGCAATGCATTTGGCAGACTTATGAACCGCCGCCTGTTCAACTGAAATTGATGTCTGTGACAAGTAGGAAGCAGAATAAGTGTAGACCACTGTAGCATCCCAGGTCAAGTATTTACCAGCAGTCCAAAGGAACAAATGTGGCACCATTGGACCGTTTGCCATCGGCCCGCAAAAGACCGGACCGATGGATAATAACAAATTATAAATTAAGAGGCTTCTATCTACCACTCTTCGGCCTTTCCACTCCAAATTAAAGTCTCACCTATTCACGAACGAAAAAATAGAATCGTAAATGTAAACATTTTCTCAGGAAATTTGGTTCTAGATTTCTGCTCAACCTGTGACACCCAGCCAACTCAGCTATAAAGAGTAGACTGATCGTACACTGTCTGTGGGAAGATGAGACGACGGCGGAGAGGATTAGCCACACCTCATACCCATGGCTGCCTCTCCGGATAGATTAAGGGGCTGCTTTTATCCTCTTCTATGTTGGGTTATGTACTACTCACAGATACACTAGATATGAGAACTGAATACATGCTAGTACATTTGGTACATATGTCTGGTACTGGTCCATGCTTGGAAACAAATTCTTTACCACCATCTGACACACAGGATGAATGACGAAATCTTTCCTAGATGAAATCAAAGGTGCTTCAATATCAATTCATACGATGATACTTTCATACGTGTACCCCGATCACTAGATGCCTTGCTTAGGTCAAACATTTCAGATCGAAAGGGTTCCAGAGCAAAAAAAGATTGGGAACCAATGCTCTATTTTATTGTCCGCTTTTATTGTCTCTTCATTCGGGATTTCTGAGACTACTTCCCATCACAGAGAATGGGACAATAAATCCTGTCTTATCTTACACTGTTCAGTTTGCCCATATGGTCCCAATGCGTGACCCATGTGGGGATCATCAAATCTTTATGGGCAGTTAGTTTCTATTTAACGGCCCTTTGTCATAACAGAGATGACTAGTGTCGCCCTCCTCCTTTACCCGAGCTTCGGACTGGCACCATCTCAGTCTAAGGCAGTGACGGAAGTAAAGCAATTTCTTTTTAACGAGGCTGTGTCGTAACAGAGATGGTTATTGTCGCCCTCCTCCTTTACCCATGCTTGGAACTGGCACTTCCAGAGTACGGGCAGTGGCGGAGTTAACGTTTACGATTTTACGGGCATGCACTTCTCGACTTGACCTCCCACGATTCCGACCTGTCACCGCAACCGAACAAGAACCTGGCTATTGCGGACTTGATTTGATATAGCGCCGGTGTTTAGCCTGGTCCCCTTGACGTGGCTTTTGTATTGTGCTGAGAAGTTTCTGAGATTTACATCACACTACATTACAAGGTCTTTGCCAATTCCAGTGTGTCTTGCTTGGGACACAACAGATTGTGGTCTTTCACGACTGATTCTCGTGTTTTTGCGAAATGCTTCATTCTTCAATCTCTGCAACCAGTGTATTGCAGGCTGTCTGTTCTGTTAGTAGTTAAGATTTATGTCTTTTGTCATTTGTGTTCTTGTGAATTGTTTCAATTGCTTAACTGTACACTGTAACCGGTTGAGGTTTGTCAACCGGATTGTTTCAATAAAGAATATTATATATAGTGCGTGCATGTATGTGCTGCATACCGCACTTTGGTGTACATGCATTTACGTATTTATGTATGTATGTATGTATGTACGTATGTCGTATGTACTGTTTTCATGTGTATTCTATATGTATGTACATGTGTATGTATGTACATATGCATTCACGAATGTATGTATGTTTGTATGCATGTATCTATTTATGTATGCGTATATGTATGCGCATGTGTATCGATGTATGAATGTTTGAATGCATGTGTGAGTAATGCACATATGTATTTATGTTTGTATATATGCATGCATGTATGTATGCCGGTACATATGCATTTGTATATCATTACGTATGCAGGTGAATGTGTCAATAATTAATGCCTTCTAGACACCCAAAAGGTGCTTTGTCCGTTTCAATGAAGCATAAAGTTCATGCAGAACGAGTTCATCTATATATAGGCTAACTGGAATTCACGACCCCCAAACACTTGTAGGGCTCCCATAGAGTTCCATATAGGGTCGAAAGTTACAAGTTTAGTACATGACGGAGATCCGCCAGGCAATCACGTATTGTGGGCCTATCAGACGTCCTTAAAATGGGTCAGCACATTGTAGAGACATCCATCACTAACTATTATTACCAGAAAGTGAACTGTTTTGACAATTTTCTGCAGTTGAAAATCAACAGCTAACAACCATTATTGCATATCTGTAGTGCTTGCTCTTCTTTAAATGTTGATGTCTTGTGCATTAGACAACGGTGCAATAGAAGTTACTAATTACAATTACAATTGGTCGTATAATGTGTTGCTATCTTATTACTTTTCATCGTGTTAGTATTCTCATTGTCTCATTATATCAGTCCTTTTACTGCCCGTAACTGATAACAATCAGACTGATCAAACTGATTTTAAACGGAGAGTAGCTTTTTATAGCATGGCTCAGTGCTCATCCTCCACGTTCTTTGCAATATTATACAAGTAACATTTATTTCTTTTTCTACTGCATAGACTTAACTATATCGTGTAATATTTTAATGAATCAAATGAATATAGCTGAAGAGACCTGATCAAACTTCAGCTTTAAGATCGGTGACGCGTCGTGCATTGAATTCTAATTAGCAACTTCTATTGCGCCAATGTGTGCAAAACACATCAACCGAAGGCACACCAAAACCAAGCCGTAATCAGGTCAGCAGCCAGAAGATCAGTTCGCTAAGAGAGTTAACTGCAGCGTCTTCGGATGTGTCGAGTTAATGTTAAACAGGTAATAGCATTGCCGCAACAAAAGCCACCGCCGGATTTTAGATCAGATGCCACGGTTGTGCACCTGAACTCATGGAATCTGATCTTAACTCCCGCGGCGGAGACTACAAGAGACTACAAAAGACTACAAAGACTTGGGTCCTCTGCTCTGCTGGCTTTTGTCAGAGGGTAATCTATTCACATTTCCTCTTATATCGTTTCTGTATTTATAGTATGTAGGCCTATGCATGTGAGTATGTGTGTGTAGGCATATATATGTTTGTATGTATGTATGTAGGCATGTATATATATATATATGTATGTAGATATTTATTTATAGGACGCTCTCGCTGAACGCTGCGGCTGTACTAATACACTCTTTTGTTCTCACACGTCTTGACTACTGTAATGGAGTCCTCCTGGGCCTCCCTGAGTTCCGCATTCGTCAACTTCAGCTTGTTCAGAATGCAGCAGCCAGACTTCTGGCTGACCTTCCGAAATATTCACACATATCCGACTACATGCGGGGTGAGCTACACTGGCTTCCAGTTGCTGATCGTGTTAATTTCAAGATCGCTACGCTGGTTTGGAAGGCTACGACTGGCACTGCTCCGGACTACATTGTTGAACTGTACCTTCCAGTTGGCACTCAAACTGGTCGGCGGGCTCTCCGGTCTGCCTCGCGAAATGACTTGATTGTACCTTCGTTTCGAACCACCACCCGTGCTCGTCGGGACTTCTCGATTGCGGCGCCACGGATCTGGAATACTCTTCCGCCGTCTGTGCGTGCCACTAATGCTGCATGTGGTTTTCTCTCGACTCTTAAAAACGCACTTTTTAAGCTGTTTGATGACTATGCGTAGAACGCTTCTAAGAGACTTTGAAGTGGCGCTTTATAAATGTCTTGTTACATTACATTACATTACATATATATACTATACAGTATACAATCTATATACATTTATGTATTTATGTATGTATTCATGAGTGTGTGTGCATGTATGTAGGTATATATATATACGTATGTCTATCATGTATGTGTGTATTGTGTAACTGTGTATGTAAGCATGTCTGTATGTTTGTTTGTATGCATGTATGTATGTATGTATATAGGTGTGCATAAGAACATACATACGCAGAAAAATAACATCAACAAACCATAAAAATAACGATATCAACAGTTATCAAAAATTACCCTGCCAACATTTCAAACATGGAGCATTTGATGCGACCCATATGGGCTGTATGTGGATCCCATGTCAAAACTTGGTTCTGTATTGCTCCAAGGCTAGCAGGGTAACTATATCAATAAGGTTCGTGCCATGAAGCATTAGCGATATCACTAACGATATCATTAGCGATATCATCAACAAGATCATTATCGATGTTATTAACGATATCACACCTGTGTCGTGAAGCATCAACGATATCAATAATGTCTGCTGTCGTCTTACTGAGCTTTCTTCGATACTGGCAAGAAATGCCGAGCAAATATTTGTTAAGAGAGCATTGTACATAAAAGCAGATGCATGCATAACAGCACAGTCATTTAATCCCAGCATTGTGTAAAGAGCATCTTAAAATGCGATCTACAAAAGCCCAGATATACATGCAGCTATGATAGTTCGACCTTGATTTACTTCAGGATATATGCAGGTACGTATGTACGTACGTACGTACGCACATGTATATATGTATTAGGGTGGTCCACGGCACAATGGTAAAATTTCATCTTTAGCAGAACTTTGCTCCACAAGTTTAAGTCTGTTCTACCTCTCCTAAGGAAGATGTGGACCAAATCTTAAGCAGATTGGAGCAGTTTTAGAGGTCGCTCAAGGTCGCCAAACATTCTCTTGATAATACCATGGCATAGCGAAAGTTATTGACTGTTGTCTACTCAAGAAAATATTATTAGAACCGCTTGCTACTTAATTTTGAACTGTTGTTTTAAACTGAAGTTTAGAAATACCAATCTAACATTAATAACTATCCTTTGATGTAGCATGCAAATGTTGAAATTCTTAAAATTGCTTTTAAGAACTCTAAACCTTTGTACTTAGTCAGATTTATTAGTACATTGGTGAAATTTAGGAATTCAAGAGAGTTGACTGTAGAGTTTTTGACATAGCTCATAAACACACTAATAGCAAAGACAAGAAGCAGTGCTGAAGTTTGGCTTATAGAGTAGGGCACAGAAAAAACTGTCTGGTTCCCATCTTCCAATAAAGGTTCCATCCGACATTCATACCACAAGAACCATGAGGAGCAGGTAACAGACTTGCAGTATACTAGTCATAGGTGACGGAGAAGAGATATATACTGGGAGTTCCAAAATTGGCTGCAGAACTGGTAACGAACAAGCTGAAGCCTGCCTGAGGACTCTGGATGACTGGGGTCTTCGGACTTCGGAGTCTAGTTCGTGGTATATGGTCTATGACATCACTGCCAGCAATACTCGCCTGAAGAATGATGCCTGCACTTTTATTGAGAATTCAAACCTGGATGACTTGCCGCCATCATGTCACGGAACTTCCTCTTGCTGTTTTCGGCTCTTTATCTGGACCTACTGGAGGGTCTGCCATTACTATGCTCAGCAGATTCCAGCAAAGCTGGCCACATATTGACCAGGCGACAAATGAAATGGCTTCCGACGACATCTTTGATTCACACACTTCTGCTCTTCGAGAAGAAATGGTGAAATTCTTCAAGGCAGCTCTTGAAGGGTCACATCAGAGAGAAGACTTTGAGGAATTCTTGAAACTCAGTTTGATATTCCAGGGTGGTGCAAAGGAAGCAAGAGTTTCCTTTCAGGCACTAGAAGCATTCCATCATTTGATGATGAAAGCTAACTTTAGCATTAAAATATTTCTTTTCCAGCAGCTGTTCTCTCCAACTGCCAAAGAGAAGCAATGTAAAAGAGCCTCGTCTATTTTCGGTTCTGGCATGGAAGCTCCTCTGCCTATAAGAGCATCACTCAACGATCTACTGCTGCTGGAGGAACTCAGTAAAAAAATATCTTCATATGAGAGTGGCAAAGGTTGCCTCGCATTCGGTAGGCATATCTGGTACGTTTAAGAAATTTTCGTCAGCACGTCCTTGTTTGACGACAGAATTGGAGTGGATGTGAAACACTGATGGTGACAAACCTCCACCTTCCACAGTCCATCAATTATGTGAAGTGCCTCGACCATCCTGTTGAACCCCTCAGCTCCCTTGGCCTTGCATCTTCCGTCACAGAGAGAAATACTGTCATCGTTGACATTCTGAACTTGAATGGAAAAGAGAAGGCCCAAGGCTTCCTGGCTAAGGATCCTAAGGAATGTTTCGATGATCACTCCTACCAGGACCTCCTAAAGGCAGCTTCAGTCATGACAGTTATGAACGACTCTGCTTGGGAGAGCCATTGGTTTGATGCAGCAGTAGAATTAATCGTTGACAAAGAATTAAGAGCAGCAGTTCCTTCTTCAGTTCGTGAAACGCTGCAGGAACATCTACCCATCCTGCTCTAAGGCCACGTTGATGAAGATGACAGAGGACATAGAATGCGTTACTCAAGAAAGGTTCCAGTGTTTCCATAGCAAAATTGAACATTTTTTAACCTTTTCTTATTTTCATTGCTGCACTATATGTTTTAATTCAACTCAAATTCTGTTTTCTGTTCTTAGTGCAGATTACCGATTTCGTGCTTAATATGGTGAAAATACCCTGACCTTGAGCGACCTCTAAATACTCATCAATCTGTCTCAAATTTGGTAGAGGTAATAGTGGGCAGCCATAGAACAAAAGGAGGGTTGTGGAGCGCAACTCTGAGAAACTTCGTGTTTTTGGACCACGCTAATATGTATGTATGTAGATGTACATGTATGTATGTATGCATGTATGTGCAATTTTGCATAAGATGTTCGATAGCCACCGTATGGCGTCGACCCTGCTCATTTTTCAATGAATTGATAAGGCGAGATCCTTCACCACCGCTGCTTCGTTTTAATGGGTGCCACGACAGTTAAGGCTACGAGTATGGACCCTGCTAGAGCGACCATAATGGCCTCGTTTTCTTGGACTAGTGAGGTCGGAAGATATTGAAGTAAATTCACCATAGAGGTAACATAGCCACATGTATCTGGGCTCTTTCGAGACCTTCGAAACGTGTATGGAAATAAAATAAAAGGAGACACGGGGACCTTAAATGGAGTGGCACCCATTCAAACGGACAATGGTGGTGAAGGATTTTATCTGATCAATTCATTGAAAAATAAGCATGGTGGAGGCCATATAGCAATCGCTAAAAAAGTTTAGATTTTCATTTGCATTTACCAGTTACAACAGCATACATTCGATTCCTCGTGGTATACACCTAAGGAAATGAACAGATTTACCGAGACCAAACACACTGAGCTGAACTAGTAATAGCCTAGAGGAAGACATCGTCGACAGTCTCGACACTCCCATGTATCAGAAGATTTATTCTTAGCCGAGTGAAATGAAAATGAATTGTCTTCAATGTATACGTGGCAGGCATTGATTGAATTACTGAGTTAATTAAAGAAGGCCCAAAGAGGAAATTAAAATACGCTGCTTCCACGGATATTTCTATTCTCGTCGAATATGTCATGTTTAATGTCACATCTCCATGGTTACCGTCTCCTTGGCAATTGGCATCTTCGTGGCTATAGTGTTCACTGTTTTCATAGCTATCTTCCATCCATTTATTACTAATTTTTTTCTAATACAATCAATGAATGAATTAGTTGATTAATCTAGTGTATACAGCGATGTATAAATGGCGCCTGAACACAGTCTGATATTAAAGTACGCAGTCGTTGCCGTCGACCTCGTAATCGTAATATCGAGATTTCTAAAGCGCACAAAACGCGAAGTCGCGATAACCAGCTTATTCGTAGGCGCTCAGTCAAAATAAAATCGATGGGATGTAAGGTAATACTTATATACTTGGTGCCAGATGAAGATCCACAGACCAGGCAGACAGACGGCTACGTTGGACTATATTTACGATTGTAGCGGCGAGAAAGTTAGGCCTAAGGGAAGAAGAGGAATCAGGATAGCATTCGTGAAAAAGAAGTAGGCCTATTTTCAGTTCTGAGTGAAACCCATCCGTGTATAGATAGCCACAGCGGCAGTTCTGTTTTCCGCAGCTCCTGCCAGCATTCCACGGACATGAGATGGGACCCTTACGGGGTCTATACGACACTTTACGAGCATACCATATGGGAATATGGGTCATATATATATACGTGCTCTGAGTAGGCTTGCTTGAAAAGGACGCGCTCTAAGGCGCTACTAATTAAAGTCCCGTTCTTAGAAGTGGCGCCTAAGATGAACGCAAGTCACGAAAAGAGATTCGATTAAGTCTTGTCATTAGCAGAACTTCAGACCCGATGTGATCATCCGGCGCAAACAAACACAAGCATATAGGCCATACGATACCGGGCTTCAGTGCACACTGAAGCCATCGATTTTTCTTCGACTGCCGAGCACAAAGAGGATGGTTGCCCCTGGGACGTCTTAGCCCTAATAAACATCGCAGATGTCCAGTCCCGATGATTCCGAGTCCGCTATATCTTCCACAGTCCAAAGGATGCTTACGAAAACAAGCCTTGGAGAGGCGCAGTTTAAGATTGAAGGCCGAGAGGGAAGATAAAATTCAAGGATAATTATACCCTGTAGGAATTTCCATGAGATAAGACCCAGATGGGGCTCTCTATAGGTCACATATGGGAACATGGTCCTAGAGGGGCACAATGTGGCTATGATGGTAGTAGAGATATTGTCCATACGTGTCTTCTTATTTAATTTTTTTAGGATGTCAAGGTCGAGGGGATGACGTAATTCATGGATAATGTCCAAAACTGTCTTGTTTTTCAGGATTTCAAGGATGATGACCAAGACATTAGTCGCTATAGTCATTTCCAGTAAATCGTAAAAAAATCACAATCTATGGAGAAGCCAGGTCGAAAGATCAGGATAGAGATCAAGGACATTTTGGCTAACTGTTCTGTAATTAACTTTTCCTGCAGTTGCATCATACTGTGTTGAAATTGCCTCTTGGTATCTTTGCATTTTCAATTAGTATCTTTGGAACACCTCAGACTTGACGCAGCGCTCGTGAATAAGCTGGTGACCTGCGTTTAGCTTATAAGTAGCACTGTAGACATCACGATTACGCCTCCTACTGCTCTAGGTGAATTGTGGGAAAATTTTGGTGTGCCAGTTAGAGACGGCAAATTCTACAGAATCGTGATCATAATCGTAATCTCGAGATGTCTACAGCGTCCATGAAAGCTAATTTGCGGTGAACCTGCTTATTTGCAGAAAAGCAATCGATCAAAACAAAATCCATAGAGAGGAAAGGTCAGAATTATTCAAAGTCGACAGCTATGGATTTGCAAAGGACAACAGAATCTTAATCTCGAGATGTCTACAGCGCCCAAGAAATATAAGGCGCTCAGTCAAGAGAAAGTCGATAGCCAGGTAAGGTCAGCTTCGGTTAAAACCGACAGCTTTGGATTTGCAAAGCACAGCATAATCGTATGCTCGAGATTCCTACATCGCCCAAGACAGCTGAGTCCAGCCAAGAAATCGATCGGTAGGATATGGAGCCGAGACAAAGAAATCGATCGACCAGAATACGTCAGTGCTTTCGAATGGCTTTCTGATCTCCGAAATCCTTTTGATGGATAGAACAATTTCGACGCCTTTTCGATAATGTCGATCATTTCCTCCCGGCCATTGCTCTGTCGAAGACAGACTGACAACCTGAATAAGTCCTCGTTCCTCGTCTATCGACCACATTGTATTGTTGATCAGTTAGGAGCCTTCCACAACTGGTCTGGATTTACTTCGAGTAGAATCCGGTGACATAGCATCACTTGGACTAACACTGAGGAGAGCACTAGACTTGACGAGTGACCGAGGACAGTGGAGATCGTTCATTCGTACCCATCGCCGCCAGGAACTGATGATGATGATGGTGGTGGAGGTGGTGGTGGTAACGATAATTATACTCCGCTGATATGTGAAGTAAGTAAGTAAGTATATTCTTTATTGCACCAATTGCTAATCGCATTTTGGGTCACAGTCTACAATGGCCTATAATCTCAAATGTTACACTTACATGTAATTTCTATTGTGTTTCAAACTGTGCAGTGTACAGTGAGTAAAGCATCCTAATAATACATGTTTTACGGGCCAAACTTTAAAAAATCCAAACATTCGAATGTGGGATAGGATTAAGTAGACTAAGAGTGCGGGACGGAGCAATAGTCTAGTGGTTAGCGTGTTGGACTGTCAACCGAGGGCTTATGGGTCTAAATCCCTGCCACCACAGAAATTTATTTACAGTTTTCTGCTCCATCTAGTCAACTCAGCTGTAATTAGTTCCCGGTCGATGGGAAGACGAGACGTTGAGGGAGAGGACTGGCCACCCTCCCTCAAAATGCCGAAGCTAAGAAATTAGGTAGCTAACACTTCATACCCATGCTTACTCTGTCAGATTGGCTTAAGGGACTGCTCTTTTTCCTCTTCTCCTGTCTGCCTAATCCCTGCATGTGGGTCTTGACCTGGAACTGATTTTGGCTACTGTCTATGGATTTTGCTTTGACTAAGCGCCTGTGACTCGGCTTTGTTGGGCGCTGCAGAAATCTCGAGATTAAGAGTAGCCTACGATTCTCTAAGATCATTATGTGTACAATGGTTACCCCATTTTTAGAACACGTAACCCTCTAATTCATTATTGTATTGTATTGTATTTTCGTTTATTGAAAACTGGCTGTCATAACGCAGCCAACGACAAAAGTGCGTAACTTATTATTATTATTATAAAGGAGCTAAGACTAATTATAGATATGGATAATGTTCATATCTATACTGGATAAATGTATTGGATTGTTGTACTCTTTGTGGAATGTAAGACCACACAGAGCAGCTAGTAAGTGTTTGCAGCTAGTAAGTGTTAGATAAAATCCAATTCATGACCAGTGTGTAAATTCGTTTCCATTCGAACTACGATCGATGCATTCTGTATTTTTCATCCTTTTCTGTAAATCGCACTGTATCAAATACAGTTGCCTTGTATCGTATCAAATGCAGTTGTTTTTGCATTGTATCAAAAACAATTGTATTGGACCGTATTGTATGCAATGTACTCTCGTAAGAACAATTCCTCATGTCAAACCGAACCACTCTTACATCCATTTCATACTCTGCAATTAATCAGATAACTTCTAAAGCGCCGCTACCATAATGCACCAGGCACCAACCAACTTCAAATGAAATGGCAGGCAAACCTCTTCATCCATTGGAGAAGCCCTGTCGAATTCCGATAGATCGGAGAAGTCGCTGTAAACAAACCTTGTGCGTTCCACAAAACTCGACCGTCTCAACCCGCTTTTGTTCCAGATATAAGAGTCTATTTACGGTAAACTCCGAGCATGCTCAGAACAGCAGTGCAGCACGCCCACAGACGTCGTCGGCCAAACGTCTTTGAATATGATCGGAGGATTTCCTGCGGGATATTGCACAGTGTTCTTAGCTGTCGCTGGAGCTTTTCCTTGAAAATTTCCTCTCATCAATCATGCATCTGTCAGTTTCCGCCGACTGATTGTCTGAGGTATTGACCTCAGCGTGGCTTAATTTTGTGCGACATCGGTCCATGCTACTTAATGTGTATATATATTTATAAAATATATATATATGTACGTGTGTATGTATTTGCAGTATGTATATATTTATGTATGAGCCTATGCATGCATGTGTGCACCAGCTGCACTGGCTTCCTGTTGCCTTCAAAATAAATTTAAATTTCCCTGTTTGACCTACAAAGTCCTCAGCACTAGCACACCTACCTATATTCATGCACTACTTACTCCTTACATCCCTCCTCGTTGCCCGCGATCACCAAGTACGGGTCTTTCAGCTGAGCCACGATGCAGAACAGTTATGGAACCTCGTGCATTCCATGCCTCTGCCCCCTCTCCTCCCCAGGGAATGGAATCGACTTCCGCTCCCTCGTCGTAGCTCACATTCACTTCCTTCCTTCAAAAAGCGGTTCAAAATTCAATATTTCTCCTTGGTCTTCAAAAGCTTGGATACCTAACTGCATCTTCTCCTGGCGGCTATCGGCGTGACCGTGCGCCGCGCGTGACAAATTTAATTAATAATATAATTAGAAATCGGAGCAATATACATGCAAGTTGCTAATTAATAAATGCATGCATGTCGGCACGTACAGCATATGCATGTATTCATGTATGACTGCATGCATGAATGTGTGTATGCATGTATGTGTGTGTGCATGCATGCATGTATGTATGTTTCAGGTCCAACTGCATGGAACAGTCCTCCCAACCATGTGAAGAACGCGCCATCTCAGGAGACATTTAAAGCCCAGCTCAAGACTTATCTTTTTAAGCAATCATATGACTGCCATTAACTTTGAACTCAAGTACAGCGCCCTTTCCTTCGGCCTCGGCTGAGCTACGGCGCTATAAAAATCGTCTTATTATTATTATTATTATTATTATTATTATTATTATTATTATTATTATGTATGTATGTATGTATGTATGTATGTATGTATGTATGTATGTATGTATGTATGTATGTATGTATGTATGTATGTATGTATGTATGTATGTATGTATGTATGCATGTATGTATGCATGCATGTAAGTGTATATCTGGCTAATCGTAGAACAGCGTTTAAGAACCTCAAATGGCGCTTAACATGGCAATGTAAGAGATGCGTCTAAGATGTCTCTTGAGCTGTAGGTTGCGTAATAGTAACTATTAATTAATAGCAGCTCTTCTCCGTTCCTCTTTTCCTTAGCTTAGCACATCCTCTGCCTCATCTCTCTGGTCTCTCTGGCAACCGGACTCGATTCATCCCTCGACATCTCTGGACAACCCCTCTGACAAGACGCAGCTCTCACACATAAGACGGTTCTTGCGTTTAGCTTTAGAGTATAAATTTATATAAATCGGTGCCAATGACTGATCAATACAGACAGAATCAATGATTCAGACACTGGCCACATTATTTTAAGTATACCCACCAGACACGACTACAATAAGCGATGGGTACACAGCATACGTTGACTCTCCGATGTTTACCCTTTTGATCGGGTCTTCGACCGTCTGGTGGAATGGGGTGGACAGAGAGAGAGGGCAACTGGAGTGATGGGTTGGATGTCTTGGAGTGGAAAGTTCCCATCCAAGCGACGAAGCAGGGACCCGATAGGAGGCGATCATGGAAGGAGGAGGAGATGGGAGACTGGAGCGGTCGGTGGCGTGGGAAGAGGACGTTAAGGGGCGTCGAGGCGAAAGGAGAAGGGGCAGCCAGGCAGAAAATGTCCCAAGAAATACACACACAGGCCATATGCGCCAACGAAACACCGTCTGGATCAACACACGCCATCCACACACTGCATATAATATATATATATATATATATATATATATATATATATATATATATATATATATATATATATATATATATATCATGCATATGCTAAAGCCTACATATCTAGATTCGCTGTATATATATCCAATATAACCTTCTGAAGAAATGGGTGTGTGTGCGCGCGCGTACTGGATCGATATATATACAAAGGAGGTATATGGAAGTAATAAATAAATAAATGATTATGTAGGCCAATATATGTACTATAATAGGAACGTATGTATGTATGTAATTATGTATGAGTGCGCACTTTGTATCCAGGCATGCACAACAATAGGCATATGTATAGCGTAGATATTCAAGTTCTGAATAATAATTATATATGGTGTAAACCCACTTACAGTATAAAAGCTATATGCGCAAATATATATATGTATATATATATGTATCGATGCATACATACTACAGGTGCACACATAATAATAATAATAATAATAATAATAATAATAATAATAATAATAATAATAATAATAATAATAATAATAATAATAATAATAATAATAATAATAATAATAATCTTTTCTTTATTGAAGCGCCTGCAAACGCACTGCGCTGTACACGTTGTGCAATTTAAACAATTTACAAGAACACAAATCTTAACTATAACAGAACAGACAGCCTGCACGGCGCTAATAGCACCCTACAAAGCATGTACGCCTACGGGACTCGATCTCGGTACCTCTCGCTCTCTATGCCAGTGTGTTATCCAATGCGCTATCGGCCTTTAATGTATATATACATATATATGTGTGTGCATTGGGTTCTTTTTTCCTACTGCATAATTAGGACAAAGTGCAGAGGAGGATGTGGCGATTGAGGGTGAGGGCAGAGGAGGCTGGGAAGGACGACTTCAGGAGCGATGGATGATGATGATGATGATGATGATAGGAGATGATGAGTCTTGGCAGGAAGGAGAGCGGATGATCATTAGAAGGAGGAGGGAGGATGCCTTTCTTCCTCTCTGCCTCCTCACTCGCTCTCATCCTTTTCCAGCACTTCTCCGCCTTTCATCCTCTGACTTTTCTTTCGTCGTCATCCTCTGTTCATCCTCTAAATCCTCCTCCTCATCCTCTCTTCCTTATCCTCCACCTGGTCTTCCTCCAGCTCCTTCCGTCTCCTCCTCCTTCTCCCGATCCTCCTCCTCCTGGTCCTCAGGTGTGCTTTGAATAGAACGACAGCATGGAAACGGTCGATGTGCATGGCGTCTATTCTTCTCTATAGATGGCTGAGCTGATAAATAACTTCTGGCTTTCTTTAATGGATAACACTCGCTTGACGTAAATTTTCGTCTTCAAAGGAAACAACGTTACAGACGGACGGACGGAGGGACACACAGACTGCTAGACAGATGGACGGACGGACGGAGAGACAGACTGACACACAGACACACATATAGACAGACTGATAGACAGACAGACAGACTGACTGACTGACTGACTGACTGACTGACTGACTGACTGACTGACTGACTGACTGACTGACTGACTGACTGACAAAGAGATTGACTGACAGACAGACATACGAATAGACAGACAGACTAATGGACAGACAGACAAACTGACACACAGACTGACTGATAGACAAACAGACAGACAGACTGCTAGGTATACAGAAAGACTAACTGGCTGACTGACTGGCTGGCTGACTGAATAACTGGACAGACATAGACAGCCAAACATATAGAAAATAGGCAGACATAGACAGAATGGCACACAAACGTTTAGACAAACAGAGAGAGGCACTGAGAAAGCGAGAAGAGGAGGAAACGGTCGTGAAAGAAGAGGAAGAGGATGGTTCCACATGTGTGCGTTCCCCCTCACCCCCCACTGGTGACGCTGCTAGTTTATTGTACACTGTTTTGCTAACTGATGTATTAGTTTCGCTCTTAATGACATTTAATATCATAATTATAGGCTATCGCAGACAGCGCTTCTGTTTGGTTGCCCTTTGGGCTGTCATAATAAAAGCCCATTTACATTTACAAGAGGAAAATGACGAGAAGGAGGAGGATAAAGAAAAGAGACAGTGGAGGAGATATCTAATTTAATCTAACTCAATTTAACATATTATGAATGCACTAAGTTAGATTCTATTCATTTAAACTAATTTAATCTAATTTAATCTAACTCAATTAAACCTATTATAAGTGCATTAATTTAGATTCTATTAATTTAAACTAATTTAATATAATTTAATCTCACTCATTTCTATTATGAATGCATTAATTTAGATTCACTTAATTAAAATTAACTTAAACCAGCTCAGTTCAACCTGTTATGAATACACTAATTCAGTTTCTAATATTTAAATTAATTTAACCCAATGATCAATCTCAATGGAAATGATCAAATGATCGGCACCTACTTCTAGGAATGCGATTTCTTCTGTTCCCATCATCATGTGACAATTCCTCCATCGTCTCCGACATCCACAGTCCAGGATCTTCCGGATGAGGGACCTGGAGTGGTGCAGCCGACACATCCTCACCTCCGCCTCGAGCAGCAGCGCATTGTGCGGGTCAGAGTTGACCAGAGGCCTAGGACCGATGACCAGAGGACCGAGGGTCCGGATGTCCCTCAGCATCAGGTCCGTTCGCGAGTTGGTCTGCGACGATGAGGTTGGATTGGTGGAGTTTCCGGTGTTGCTGATTCCGGAAGCCATGACAGTGATGGAATTGATGGAGAGCAGGTCATCGGATTTGACGTCCAGGAGGAGGCTGCACGCCTCTGGGCTGATGAGACTGGCCTCGGCCATTGCGGGGATGGTGTCCGGTGCGAGGACAGACACGTAAGGAAACGGAACTGGAATAGGAAAACAAGGACATCGTTAATGAGAAACAAGCAACAGGGCATGTTCTAGAAAATTGCTTCCTATCTTTTTGGCTACGGAACTCCATAGATCTGGAGATTTTTTGACGGAACCGCAGCCAAAACAAAACATATTCTGCTATACGTAGCGCCTGTGTCACAGACGAATAGAGGTTTAATTAATAATCGGCTCGATAGTGTTACAGTAGTCGTTAGCGGGCTGTACTACGCCCCTAGCCAACTCAGCTATAATGAATATACTGACCGTACACTTTCGGTGGGAAGATGAGAGTGATGGAGAGGATTGGCCACCCGTCCTCATATGCCGAGGCCAAGAAAATGAAAACCTAGCTGCCTCAGGGCTAGTTTAAGGGACTTCTTCCTCTTCCTTATCCTCATCTTCTTCCTCTGTGTGTGTGTGTGAGTGTGTGTGTCATGTATGTGTATGTGTGTGCGAGTGGGTGCGAGCGTGCGTGTGTATGTATGTATTTTTGTGTGACCTCCAACCAAATCTACATAATGTACCAACAGCTTTTTCCAGTACAATTACCAGCTGATTTACAGGAGACGGGCAACAATAAGAAGCCCGTACAATGTTGCAGCACGACGACAAGCAGAAATAATACTAAAAAAATTATACAAAGAAATTCTAATCCGACGGATGATTTCCAATGCACCGTTATCATAGAACAACCAAGCACGACAAGACACAAATCAACGGACACAAAAAGGTCGCAGATTCGGACCAAGGCCGATATCACTACTGACGCACATGAGACATCTCCTCCAATGTATACTAAAGACAACGCAAAGCCGGGAAAGCCTGCAGAAGATAAGTCAGAGAATCCTCTTAACCGAGGACTCGCCTGCTCGCGAATTGCCTACGGCAGAACAGTGTTGTGTGGCAATCGGCACGACTTATCCCCATCAGAAAGCCCTTAACAGAGCGCTGCCAAGATTGCCCAGTGAAAGTGAAGGAAAGAACGGGAGAATAGTACAATAAGCTTCCTGCCGGCTGCAATAAATTTGCCGCCGTTATAACGGGAAAAGAAAGCACTCCCACAATCAATGTCTGGAAACGCGAGATACTAATAGAGCGAAAATTTGCATAGACATGAGCTGCCTGGAATAGAGCACAACCACTGTGGCTTGCATTACTAAATGTAATTAGCAACTTCTATTGCGCCGGTGTCTAATGCACAAGGCATCAACTAAAGTACTATGAAAACAGGGCACTATTTATTTATTCATTATTTATACAATTTATCTGTAATTTGCAATCACAAGAGCCATTGTAAAGGTCACTGCTATTGTTATTGTTATGGATATTGCTATTGTTGTGGTTATTGTTATGGTCATTGTTATTGTTAGGGTTATTGTTGTTTGTAAGAATATTGTAATTGCTGTGGTTATTGCTATTGTTAGGGATATTGTTGGTGGTAGGATTATTGTTATTGTTGTGGTTATTGTTACTGTTAGAGTTATTGTTAGTGTTATTGTTATTGTAATTTATACAGCGCCACTCCAATAATCATAGATGCTCTTTTCGCTAGCCTATAATATTATCTCAAATGTCATCAAGAACTGGTTTCATCAGTAAACAAAGCAGTGCAGAGAACACTAGAATAGTCACCTGCGGCAGGCCCACGCAGACACGTGGAACCCAACCAATGGATTGCCATCCACTGTTAAGAGCATTGTGTTCAGAGTTTTGGACCAAAAGGCGTCGATAGTTATGCAATCCAAACGCAAATAATGAGGTGGTTTTTAGCTAGACAATGACAGTGCCTCCAAGTAATGGCACAAACACTTTATAATTAGACAAAACTTGTTTCTTTCTCTGTCTCTGCCTTCGTCTCTCTCTCTCTCTCTCTCTCTCTCTCTCTCTCTCTCTCTCTCTCTCTGTGTGTGTGTGTGTGTGTGTATGTATGTATGTATGTATGTATGTATGTATGTATGTATGTATGTATGTATGTATGTATGTATGTCACTAATTTTATTCTACTATACTTTTAAGCCACTACTTTGAAGTGCGAGCCCTCTTTGGAGCAAATGCGGCTTCAGCTGCCCAATTCCGTAATGCTTGCCATTCCAATCTTGGAATTCATGAGAAAACCAGAGAGGCCGTGGAAACGATATTCTAAATAACCAGTGCTCTAGATGTGATCTGAAAACCAGGAAGACAAATCTCCAGTGGAGAAATTTCTTTTCCGAAAGGACTTTGAATGACGTCTTTGATTGCTGATGACAACCATATGTAATCTGTTTCATCAGAATCTTTTTATGTCCGTGTTTCCCTCGTCAGCGTGTTTTCCATCTTTTCCCAACGTCCACATGATCCTATGAAATTGCGTCCATAAATGTTATCGCCGCTGCGTTCATTTAATGGAATAAGGTATTTTTAGCAATGATTCTGAAAACATTCTCAAATACCGTGGGCGAGATGGCGGCCATATCCTCCCAGTCTGAAAGGATTTCATCTGCATCAAACTCACCATTAAGTGCAGAAATTAACTGCAATACATGTAAATGTCAGTGGAAATGGAAATCTCAGAAACTTCTCAGGTGCCACATAGAAGCAGCGTCGGAGAGACCAGCTTTTATTACCGGCGCTATATCATTTCAAAGTCCGCCATTACTTCTAAGCCATTACTTCTACAACATTGCTTCTAATTTTAAACCACAATTTTTATGCCACTACTTTAAAGCCACTAATTTAAAGCCACTACTTTAAAGCCACTACTTTTAAGCCACTGACTTTTAAGCCACTGCTTTTAAGCCACTGTTTTTAAGCCACTGACTTTTAAGCCACTGCTTTTAAGCCACTGTTTTTAAGCCACTGATTTTTAAGCCACTACTTTTGTGCCATTACCTTTAAGCCATTACTACTTCTAAGCCATAACTTTTAAGCCACTGCTGTAGATGACTGTCAGTTATAGCAGACTGAAAACATTTATAATTACCATTGTTATTATTGTTATTAGCCTACAGGACGTTTGCTCATCTTAACACGGTTGGAATGACCTTCATAACGTATACGATAGGAAAGCGACCTACTGAAAAGAAATGAGCGAAGTCTCTCTCCTCCCATTTCACATCTCCGTCCCCGTTTTCTTTCTTCCTCCCTTACCCTTTCCCCTCCCCTTCCCCTTCTCCTTAACCCTCGCCATCCCCTCCCCTAACTTTCTTTTTTCCTCAAACCCCATCGCCGATCCACTCCCCTCCCCTTTCTCCACAATCCCATTCCCTTCCCCCTCCCTACTCTTCCTTCCACCATCCCTCCTCCCCTCCCCTTCACCGTCCCTGTCTCTCCCCTCACACTCCTTTTACTCCACCCTCCCTCACTCACTCTCTACCCCACCAAACCCCTACAATTTCATTACCTCCACTCCTCTTCCACCTTCCACCCCTTACATTGACCCTGCCCCTCCCCTCCCCTTCCCTTTCCTCTGCCTCTCCCCTCCCCCATTCGCGGGCGTTACGCAAGATTTTCTAGTCGCCCCTATATATAGCAAATGGAAAGTTAAGCGAAACATAAATGTTGCCTATATATGACACACTTCAGAACATTTCTGTTCTTTTATTACTATAACTAGACATTTTCCAGTCCTAAGACGGTTGAAATGACCGTAGTAAGATTCTAGTTGGGGTCCCAACCTCATCCCGTTGCTTCAAGACTTTCTTATTTCCTCAGGGCTGCGACTGTGTCTCTGAATAGCTAGTAGGCTACTGCAAGATGCCATTTACAAAGTCTCAGATACGATACGATACAACACATGCATTAATGTATTAAATACATACATACATACATACATACATACATACATACATACATACATACATGCATACATGCATACATACATACATACATACATACATACATACATACATACATACATACATACATACATACATACATACATGAGTGGCCGAGTGGGTTGGTAGCCTGCTCCCCGCGCCGGCGCCCCGGGTGCGCTTCCCGGTCGGTCGGTTTATCAGAGATTAATTTCTCGGATCTTTACTGCGGGTGGCTCGGTCGCATTATAAACGTGGAGTACAATACAACACAATCCAACACAACACAATACAACTGGGGCGCGGTGGTGTAGGGGTATGTTCGGTGCCTTGCAGCTGGAGGGTTGCGGGTTCGAATCCACCTCAAAGTCGCCGCGTAGGGACCCTGGGCAAGTCCTTCACTCGCAATTGCTCATGCGCTTCGGCGTGAAACTCCGATTCAGCGTCCGCGCAGTAGTCGGGAGCGCCTCTGAATGGGCAATCTGGTAGAGGCGCTATAACAAGTGTTCAAATACAATACAATACAATACATACATACACGCATACATACACAATGAATTCTTTCCATGTTGAAATTCATCCAGTGCTTCCAACCATAATTATGCTAAGCCAAGGAATTCCTCTGGATAAACACCTTATACCCTTACAACGCACAACACGTGGCAGCCATATTGATATTGACTCAAAGATCCCGGATTTAATTGAAACCTCGCTTATAACGACTGCAGACTTTACCTTCCTCGTGTCTGTCTGTGTCTGTCTGTCTGTCTGTCTGTCTGTCTGTCTGTCTGTCTGTCTGTCTGTCTCTGTTTTGGATCATGACATGTGCAAATGGCTCTGTCTCTATCGCATTTCGCGACTTGGTTTTGTTGATATGACATTGGAAGGTACATTGCAGCTAAGATAACCCTTAGTAGTTGAATGGATGCCAGTCACTTGGCACACACTCAGCCCTCCATTGCTTCTGTGGTGGTCGCCAACTGAGTAAACAACACAACTGGGATTGCTACGGTCGTATATGCGCCTCAGCCCAGTGATGCTTCAACCGCGAGACCAGCATTCTCAGCAACATTAGCGAAGTTAGCGATATTCCGCAGGTGACGGCTAATCAGACAGACAGACAGACAGACAGACAGACAGACAGACACGAGGAAGGTAAAGTCTGCAGTCGTTAAAAGCGAGACTTTCAATTAAATCCGGACAGACAGGCAGATAGACAGACAGAAAGATAGACATACATACATACATACATACATACATACATACATACATACATACATACATACATACATACATACATACATACATACATACATACATACATACATGCATACATAAGAACGGACTGACAGACAGACACACAGACAGACAGAGACGAGGAGGGAAAGCAGTTTTCGGTCGTTGAAGCTTAAAAGTGAAGGTTTGAAGTCCCTGCAGAAGATAGACTTATACACAGTTGTGTAATAACGAAGTAATTTGTAAATGAATATTTATATTGCGCCTTTCCACGGAAATCATCCGAGGTGCTCCTTATAACTTGACAGCATAAGTCGACGATCGAGCAGAATTAAATTTTCGTTTCTAAACTTCTAATTTGCAGAGTTAATTATCTCTTTTGCCGGCGTTTTTTCTGTGTTTTGGACGGTGTTTGGTCGCTTTTAATCAAAGTCTCGTGTGACGCGTTTTCCACTGTCTGGCTTCTTTCGCGTTAAAGACTGGATGGATTGAATAACATTGACTCGATTAGATCCCAGAAGGCTCTCCTTAGATGAGACTAAGTTGGAATTAAGTTTCTCATTAAACCAGAACTACGTCGATTTGAGTAGATTAGTTTGGCTATTGACTACAATAAATAATAATAAAACAATAAGGAGTAGATTATATTATTGCTATTGTTCTTCTTATAGCTATTATCATTGCTATTATTATTGTTATTGGTGTTTTTTATTATTATTACCATCATCGTCATCGTCATCGTCATCATCATCATCATCATCATCATCATCATCATCATCATCATCATCATCATCATCATCATCATCATCATCATCATCATCATCATCATCATCATCATCATTAGTCTACTATTCTATTATTATCATTATTGCTACTAGTGTATCATCATCAGCAGCAGCAGCACTGGCACGGGCGTATCCAGGAAAAAATTCGGAGGGGTTTTAAGTTTTCTGGGGGCGGTTTCCATTGGAAATTGTCGTATTTTTCTACATTTTTCGTTTTTAGTAACGGTAATGCATTTATTTGTGGGGGTGGGTGTTGAACCCGTAAAACCACCCCTAAATACGCCCACGAGCAGCAGCATAAGCATCTCAGGCATGATAAGTTGGAATGAATAGCTCTCTGATTCTGGTCATAACTCGCTGTCGGCAAATAGCAGATATTACTTTCAAGGCTCTACACGTCAGCGTCAATACTACCATCAGCAAAGAAACTGTGCTCACCAGAGAAGAAAAATCTCAGAAAAACTGTCGTCTGCAGAATCGGTCCAAAGCGCCTTTTACATAACCTTCAACGCGTCAGAAAAGCACTCGCCGTTCGCCCGCCATTATATCCGAATATTTCTCGTGTATAATAAGTCGCCTCTGACAGAGTCCAGCGACAATAATTACAACGCCATCGATCACGGAGTCCGACGACGATGAGAGAGGCCGCCCTGCAGCCAAACTATACAGCCAACGAAAAGCCTCTACAACACGCGGCCTCACCGTTGCGATCGTCTGCGGCGCGCGTCGTTGCAAAGACCGCCGAGGTCGGGCCCAGCGAAGCCCACCGACGGACCGACCGAGCGACGTGCCGAGCCTCGCGATTCACGGAGCCACCGTCGGGCAAGCAACGATCGGTATAAGACGAAGGAGGAGGCATAGGCTACGTCGTCTTCGTTTATCGCGACAAATGGACTTTTGGCGAATGTTCGACGATGATTAGCTGCCTTCACCTGATGAATATCGCCAACTTGGAAACGCTGCATAAACTACACCACTTCGAATAACATGCGGATAGTTTTTCTCGACGTAGGTTAAATTTCGGCATTAACGACTTAAACTGTAATAATGTAATTAGTTACGTATTTTGTGCCGGTGTTTAATGCACAAGGCATCAACCGATGGAGCACCAAAAGTTTCCAAAAGCAAGTCGTAATCAGGTAAAACGAGCAGTAGGATAGATGGGCGTCTTGCATGGCTGCCAAACAGTTAAATTCTACTCCTGTTGTAACTTGTAATCATCTGTTCATACTATGACTTGTAATCATACTGCGTACTTGTCAGTTTGAATTAATAAAGAAGAATATTATTATTAATATCCAGAAGATCTTTCATTCTGCTAAGACAGCCTATTTTTCATTCATTCATTCATTTCAGATATTATATATAGCGCCCCTTCAAGATTTCTACTCAGAGGCGCTCCCGACTACAACGCGGACACTGAATCGGAGTTTCACGCCGAAGCGCATGAGCAATTGCAGTGAAGGACTTGCCCAGGGTCCCTACGCGGCGGCTTGAGGTAGATTCGAATGCAACCCTCCGGCTGCAAGGCACCAAATATGTCCTTCTGGAGGTGGATTCGTTGTGCAACCCTCCGGCTGCAAGGCACCGAACATACCTCTACACCACCGCGCCCCACAACCTATGATGGTGGATAAACAATTTGAAAGAGGTAAGTTTTAAGTTGAGAACGACAATTGACTTCAATCGACAATAATTGTTCGCCCTAAAGCAAATAAACAAATTGACATTATACCCTTTAAACGGAAATTTAGAAAATCCGAAATTACTCCCTTTAAAAAACCAAGGAAGTGCAAGGCTTGACAGTATCCGAAAACGGATCTCGAATCTTACCCTATTCGATGTGGTTGTCACAAGCGCCTAACTCTGGTTTCTGATCACGCAAGAGAATTTCCTGCGATCAAAGTGATGCAAGTAACTCGTAAAAGTCGTAATGCGGAATTGAATAAGTTCAACGATCTCATGCGTACTCGCCTGACAAAAATAACGCGAACTAAGAGCTCCGAAAACTTAATAAAGTCGCCGACGATTGATTGATTTGTCCTAATCGCCATTTTGATCATCTTTTCGACAGCGTCCCAGCCACAACACGTTCGCGATGACGCAAAAGGGCTCTTTTTGACAGAGTATATTCTTCTTGTAGCGTATTTTTATCTTTCGACTGAAGAAAATATAATAATAATATTATTATGCAAATAATAATAATAATAAATAATAATCTTTTCTTTATTAAGCGCCTGACAAACGCACTACGATATACATTTACATGTTATGCAGTTTAAATCTTAACTATACTAACAGAACAGACAGCCTGCAATACAACGGCTCTAATAGCAGCCTACAAAGCAGGGCTTTTTTAGTGTGCAGTTGTACACAAAAAGTGCAGCTCTAAATGGATTTGTGCAGCTGTAAAAGCATTTTTGTGCAGTTAAAAATAGCTAAAAATGTCACTGTCATCCCATTGGGAATAATTTACCACGGCTTTTTGAAAAAGAGAAGGGGTTGTGCAGTTCTAAAAATTCCTTCATAAAAGCCCTGCTACAAAACATATCCGCCCTACGGGCTCGAACTCGGTACTTCTCGCTCTCCATGCAAGCGTGTAATCCAATGCGCTATCGGGCATATTAAGTAGCCTAGACCTGCAATAAAATATGAAATTTACATAATTTATTTATAAGATATTATAGGGCCTACATCTGAATTAAAATAAGTAAAGCATATAATAAATAAATAATAATAATAGATGAAAAATAGTTAATTAAATAATAAAAATGAAGTGTCTGAAAATATAAATAATGATAACAAAACAAGAAAATAAGTATCCATGCAGAATACGAAGAGCCATTAACGTGACGTTTATGAGCTGTAGGGGTATAGTTCCCTTATTTGGGCACCTTAAGGATTAAAGGCTCGTATCGTATTGATTTTGACACGTATACTTATTGTTTGGTGTTGTTTGGTTAGCTGAAACAGTAGGTAATGAAAATATATTGAATACATACAATAGATTGCAAAGCAATATTAGTTGTGCAGAAAAAATGACACACCCCTCAAAGTGCCCATATTAGGACATGGTGCCCTAATTTGAACACTAAATATTTAACGTGTAATAATTATAGTAGTAAATATGGCCTCAATTTGGGCATACAAAGTTACCTAGAATGGGCACTGCCCAAATTAAGAATAAGCTTTACCCAATATTAACGTGTAATATAGTAGTAAATTTGGCCTCATACACTGCCCAAATTAGGAACACCCAATGGTGCCCAAATTAGGCTCTACGCAATACCCCCCTAGGACGGTTTTTTTTAAAGTGTGCTTACTTTCTCCCTCATTATCGCTCACATGGGGCGAAAAAGCTACACTTCACCAAACATCTGCAAAAAACCGATTGAAAATACATTAAAAAACAACGCGCCCACAGCTACTGAACCGTATATCGAACATTATAGAAAACTGGCATGCTAAAAACATTTACTTCTTACTTTCGAAGCGCAATTTTCCGCCGACATACGTTGCTGTTTTATAACAGCAATACTTATAGTTAATAATATTTCCTAGAAGGCACCACCGTATGTCGTCTATATTTTGAGATTCAAGGGGTGCCCATGTTAGGAACCTGCCCACATTAGGGTTACCCACCCTATAATAGGCCTACTATACTGACAAACCAGACAAAATACTCATATTACGTTAAAAAATTAATATAGAAAATGCACGCACACTGTAGCCTACACCTTCTGGCCCATCTTAGTTCCATTCAAAAAATAAGAAACCTCTGAATTTGTAGCATTAATTAAGTTGTGGAAATACACTGTGACCCATCTTCTATACATTGTTTATTATAGAAATTACGTCATTTCCGTCTCCATGGTAACTGCATGTACGGCTCCGAAACAACTCTAAGCTGGAGGTGGCGGCGACGGTGAATGAACGGAGCGAAGCAGACGATCCGTTGACCCTCTTCCAGGACAGGAGTGGCAAGACACTTCGGCTACAAAATGGCGTCAATGATCAGCGAGTATATGAACAAGATCCTGCCGAAGAAGGTGCAGTTGGCGCACGAGGATAAGCCAACTTGTAAGCCTTGCACGGTCTGCTCCGACGCCAGAAAAGCCAAGGAAAGATGGTAGGAGGCATCGAGAAATAATAGATTCTAATAATGTAAAAAGAATTAGCATAGCGCCACTGTCATATTGATCAATGCCTCACGTGGCCTCAGTCGATTGTCTCTATTAATCAGATCGTTATGCAAGTCAAATTCCAGGACGAAATGGATCCGAGATGACATGGAAAGAGCCGAGGGAGGAAATTAGGGTAATCCTGCATTTTAGCGTATTGATATATTATTCGCCCGTTGTAGCATTATTATTTTTCATCAATCCAACTTCTACTTTGGCGAGAATCCTATTCATTGATCCAGCTTCTATTTAGGCAAGAATTCGTGTTATCAATCCAGCTTATATTTAAGCAGGAATTATTTTTCATCAATGAACCTTCTATTTAATTAAGAATTATTTTTCATCAATCCAGCTTCTATTTAAGCAACATTCTTTTCAGCAATCCCACTTCTATTTAAGTTAAAATTATTTTTCATCAATCCCACTTCTATTTAGCAAGGCTTCTTGTCGTCAATCCAATTTGTATTCGAACAACGCTGAAACCCATGCAATGGGCAATAATTAAATACGCTAGAGTGCAGGTTTAGCGGAAATGAGACGATGAAAAGATGGATTTCTGCTGAGATCTGAAGGTCAGAACAGACTTTGCAGAACGAACTTTTGCCGGAAGTTTGCAGGGCATTGTTTTAGAGATCCTGTTATTCACTCGATTATCTTATTGTATTGTATTTGAACATTTATAAAGCGCTTCTCATAGCATAAGCCTTTCAGAAGCGCTCCCAGTGCGAGGTACTCCGAGAGAAAATGAAGGTTTTAAGTTGACAGAAAGAGGTAGAGATGCTACCAGAGATGATTGTAGAGTGTAGGGAAGGAGGAATTCAATTCCATAGGGTGGTTTCCTATGCAGGGAAAGGATCTCGATTGAGACATTGTGGTCCTAACATGAGAAGAATGAGTGTAGACTATTAGCAAAAATCAAGGGAAGAAACTAGATCACAAAACATAAAGCAATTTAAAACATAATATCTTCCACAATAATTCGTCATTTCAAACGTAATTTATCTGAAACATAATGTTTACCGGAAGGTCACAGATGTAGGCCTAATCGTAATTGTATTTGCATTTCCTCCTTTTTCCTCCTTTATATTTCACTGTTCATTTCTGTTAATCCCAATCGTAAACACCAATTTCTAAAGCGCTATTATACTCTGGCATAGCCTATTTACGAGCGCTACGTCGTATCAGAGGGGTTGTCCATAGAGCGATTTCCAGTGGAGGTCCGAATATACTGACAGTTCTTCCAAATGTCGTACAGAATCTACAGATCTACGCGTGAATACCGCAAATTCGCATATTCTCAGTTCATTTGCTCACGGAACCCTGCAACGTGTTTCACCCGTCCAATTGTTCAAGAAATAAATGAGACTATTATAATAACCTGAATTGTTAGGATACTATTTAGATGTCAGAATTCTAAACTTTGAATATAAGTAATTTGCAGATCTCTGGTGTCATACCATTATGTTACATTACAAATACATAGCGTAGAATCGCGTCTATTAATAATGTCTGGAAGCTGTGCAGAATTCTGTTCATTGTTCAATGTACACCCTTTTGTGGTTTCATTTGGAGCGTTTTAATATTGTATTGAACTGCGGCGGAAGCCATGGCCAACGCCCGCGGAACCTAAGTATGCAATGACCTCATCAAACCCAATGGGAACCCCCTTTCAAAACCAATGGGTTAGACTCTTCAACAGATCGCCCCAATTCACTGGCAAGTGTGAAGACGATTGCATCAGCCGGTTTAACACTTTAACGAAGCGCTGCATTGGCTTCCCAGTTCCTTTTAGTACACTCTCATCGTTAAAGTGCTAAGTTAAAGGTAGACTCAGCCTTTCATTCGCCAGATGGCGTTGGTAAAATGAGCAGTTGGGCGCCTTGTATGGCTGCCAAACAGTTAAATTCGGCTCCTGTAATAACCTGTGATCATCCGTTCATACTCTCACTTGTAATCATACTGCGATGTGTCAGTTTGAAATAATGAAAAACGAAGATTAATTATTAGTGATTAAGTGAAACGTTCGCTTGTAGCATCGCCGAGAAAGGAGAAAAGCTCTGCAAGGACCTCATCAAAGCCCACGAAGACTGCCTCATCAAGAACGGTGGCACTCCTACGAACGGAGCCACTGTCAAGGCCAAGTGACCAAGTAAGTATCGGCCATCCGCTCAGAAAACCTAGTCTCTGACATGCATATTTCAGAGAAGTCTAGAGGCTTTTAGTTAAGTTGTTCCTTATCTTGCCTCTCCTCCGTTCCTTACCTTCCCTAAGTCTATCCGACTTGACCTTACCTATTATTAATAGGCTAAATTTATCTTACAGATAACCATACTACGTTACCCTGCAAGTACCATAAGGTTACCATGCAGATACCATGAGGTTACCAAACAAAGGGCTGGCCTCAATGACGCTTCAGGCAAAGTATGCATTCTTACGACTCAGATCCCATCTAATTAAAATCCTAATTAAAATTCAGTGTTGATGTTTAATTAAGCGACTCAAAAAGTCTAATCGTCGAAAGAAATGACTTAAAAGTGTGAAAGCATGAACATAGTTTTGGTTAAAAATTGACCCGTAAACCGCCCTGACTATGCAGGTACCAAAAGATTACCATAATATATTATATTATAGTTACCTTAATGTTGACATACAGATACCCAAAGATTATCTTAGTACATGTAAATGTACTGAAAATATAATTTTTATCACATTGGCCCTGCATTGTAGATGCATTGACAGTTTCTAAATATAGATAAGACTCTAAAGTTGGCAGTACCGTAGCGAGGGGAGTTCCAGCGGTGACATGTAAGCTTCAAAGGGCTCAACTCAAGAGGCGGAAGCAAATTTTGAGACGGAATGATTTAATTAGTAAACTATTTATCTTGAAATGTGAAGTATCCATCATAAATGAAATAAATGCAATAAAATTAAATAACAGCAAATAAAAGTGTGTATTATAATTTTAATTGATAGTTGTGCATGCTGATTTAGAAATTGTTGTTGACTCGTTTACCCTGTAAATCGCCGTTCAGAACCTTTACATTACTTTTACATTACATTACAATGTATCGTATAAAAATCATCTATAGGCTATACATTTTCATTTGTTTTGTAACATCATTCTATGCTTTCATAATTTGCATAGACTTACGCTCGATACAGCTCGTAATCAGGGCCGTTTTAGGGTCGTCGTAGGCCCTAGGCACTCTTGCATTCGTAGACCCCAACTGCCAACGCATTCACATTACTGTCGTCATGTTTAATCATAATTCACCAACACACCCAGTTTTGATTTTAAATCTTAGTTTACTTTTTGTAATGCTGATAATTTAAATCTAATATCCTGGATATTGAAGGTCTAATGCAATATTTACGGTTTTACTCTGACTATCTTTGAAATTTCATTTTTTCATTTTCGTGTCAACTTCAATCATTAGACAATTATAGACATATTTTGTCAATACCTCATTTTCAGACTTGCGTAGGCCCCTGAAAGGTTCGTTGGCCATGAACACAGTGCCTGTTGTGCCTAATGGATAATACGACCATGGGCGTAATGCTATCTTGCTACGATCCTCAGAATTGGTTTTCTTTTTTCGACAGGTGGGAAGACGCAGTATCAGAGTTCGGCGAATGGGAAGATGGGAAACTGGAAAGAAATCGGAAAGTGGAATATGGGAAGGAAGCGGAAATGGGTAAAGAAACGAGAAAAGGAAATTGCGAAACTAGAAACACCGTACAATACAATGGAATTGGAAACGTTTAAAAAACTAGGATGTGGAAAACACTGGGAAAGAACGTTGCTAAGAAAGTGGAAATGGAATATAGGGTTCGAAAAGAAACTGGGGAACAATTGGGGAAAAATCTAACCTTGTGAGAATAGAAATTGAGTTGTGGAAAACACTGGGAAATGAAGTTGAATAGAAACTGGGAATAGAAACTATTATTCTGAAATGTACTGGGTAAAGTGGACAATAGTTGGAGCCAGAGCTGGACTTTAAAAAACCTGGAGGTTTTAGAGACAATAGGAATAAAAATTAGGATTCAAAAAGAAACTGGGAATATTGATAACTTGTGGGAACAGAAGTTGGGAAGTTGAAAAAAAAACTGGAATAAAAACTGGAAAGATTATAATTAGAAAACCAGCCAAATGAGAGAAACGTGGGAAGAAAATCGGCAAAAAATAGAAATAATGACACTATGAAATTGGGAAAATAAGCCCTGTTACCATGATAACAACATGTAGGCTGAGATATTCAGAATTTCAGTGGAAGACAATATCGAGGCCTGAAAACTCTGAATCACCTCGGCTTAGACACAAAACCTCTCTCTAGCTAATATTGACATCTCTTTCCGGTTACAGGAGTGTTCTTAGTGGCAAATTAATTAAGGCTGAGTAGAACTATCATTGTAAATCATTTATTACGGACCAGCCAATACCATTGATTAAAAGGATCTTTTCAGGTCGATGCTTAGTCGCTTTCAACATCTACTAATTCCAAGACCTAATTCCAAGACCTCTTAAACAGACCGGTCTGTTATTAAAGGTCTCGGTCTCGTCTGGCGGTCTATAGGCCTACGTGGTTAATCTTAATCTGCTCTTAATTAGCAAAATCCCGCATTCACAAGTTCACAGGGAAAATAGGAATTAATCCGGGACATTATCTCTTCAAATGTTTGAAGAACCGATGTATCACGGGCCTTTATAAGTACTGTGAGGTCATATACATACAGACGTATGTATAGGCCTGTATACATAGAAAGAGATAATAGGCTACAGGAAGACTCGTACATACGCACAGAAAACCAGGCACTGACTGACTGACTGGCTGACTGACTGATTTGCTTAATGGATCAAATGAATACAGTGGGCAGGCGGTAAGTCAGTCAGTCAGTCAATCGATTCAGTCAGACTAGTCAGTTAGTCTACATTTCCATTTGCTTTCTGCGTTATTAATGCAAATTCATAAAGTCGCCCGAAGAAATGCAAACCCAATTATAGCTAATTAATTAAGCGAATTCCTAACTAGACCGGCGGTTGATATCAAAGTATAGGCCTATCTTATGGCAGTTGTTCAGAAATACCCAATCAGTCAGCTTCCTATCTATATCGCCTTCTGCCCTCTAGCGAACTAAGTAGAACCAGAACGTTGTAGTAGCTTTTTTCTTATAATACAGTGATTTAGTTGTGCCACGGCGATGATGCAAAAGCAAAGTAAGCAAGCAAGTAAGTAAGAGGCCTTTATTTGCATCTGACAAGCGCACATAATAATTATTACATTGTATATAACGAGTGCATATAAAATATCTGTGAAAGAGACTATAACAGGAGCCGATTATAAAGTGACACATGCGCAGCTAAATATACATGTAGGCTAACTAAAATATTGATCTACATGAGTTAACAAAACTTCTTATAAACAGTTTAGATTCAACGATGGGTAGCATGAAACGGTATCCTCTCTAGCTAAGTACAGCGCTGTCGACAGAAATTGCGGGCCCCTAGGCAGAGCAGTCACGGGCCGCTAACTATCCTTAGACTTTATGAGAAATGTTTTAAAAAACAAACTGAAATAATAATAGTGTGGGTACAACCCTACAAAATTATATTTATACATACAACTATAATTGTAGTTAAGTGTCCGTAATATTATATTTTAAAAGGCATAAATCATAAATTTTGTATAACTGATTATAATATTTTTCATGAGTTGATTACTGGGCCCAGCCCGAACCCCTAAAAGTCGCCGGGCCGATGGGTTTAGCATGAAACCCCTCCTCGGGCCTAGCTAAGTAAGTACTTGTTGTCATGAAGAGGTAGAAAGAGCTGATGAATCCAGTGGCCAAAGAGCAGAGACGTCTCTCCATCCCTCGTCGCAACTTGGACCAGAGACACTGAACATCCATGCCATCTGTCAACGGTCGAGGGGAATCCGTTGGTTGGTTCTACGTGTGTGCGTGGGCCCTTCACTGGTTTATGTGAACCGTTTTGCTCACTTGTGTAATAGTCTAATTCTTAATGACATTCAACATCATATAGGTTATATATGCGCAGAGAGCGTCTTTGCTTTGTTTTTTTGCTATCTGAGCGGCGCTTTAAAACTATCCATTTACAATAACACAACGTCATTTGGAAGAAGATGAGTTACTCAAGCTAACCCTGCATGAGGCAGCCATGGTTGTGAAGTGTTAGCGACTTCATTTGCTTAGACTCGGCAAATGAGGGTAGGTGGCAAGTTCTCTCCCACGCCGTCTCATCTTATTATTATTATTATTATTTTTTTTTTTTTTTAAATTATTATTATTATAATATTTATTCTCTCCATCAATCAACATCAATACATCAATTATTATTATCAATACATCATCATCATCGTCATCATCATCATTATTATTATTATTCATCATCATCATCATCATCATCATCATCATCATCATCATCATCATCATCATCATCATCATCATTATCATTATTATTATTATTATTATTATTATTTGACTGTCATTCATAGCGCGCCTAAACAAATAGGAATCACGCACACGGGCGCGTACCAGAAAAGTCAATAATAGTAAATCTTACAAAAAAAATTTTTAAGGTTAGTTTTGAAAATCGATAACGTTGAGGATTGCGGATAAAGTTCGGGATTTTGTTCCACTCAGCGGAAATTACGTATGGCGCAAAACCTCCGTGCATGTGTTTTCTCTTTCCACACACAGTGAACAATTAGTGCACTCATTGTAGCTGAGTTGCGTAGGCGGCGCAGGTGGAGCAGAAATCTCGGACAAAATATCTGCCCTGGCGGGGATTTTAACCTCTCGATTGACAGTCCAGCAAGGCCCTCTGGATATGCATCTAGAAGGCCATGGTCCAGCAGGCTAACCACTGCAATATCGAGCACATCGTCACTGAACGTTTGAATTAATACGCAACTTTGTCATATACATGGTCTGTACTCTGTAGGAATGACAATCATTCATCTGATGTGAAAGCTCAGAAGTAAAGAAGAGAAGATTGCATCGCATAATCTTCTTCATATTCGATACATGAAGAAGACTCCCAGAATGCATTGCGCACATCCGGTGGCCCGAACGATATCACGTAGACGAACCAACGCACAGGAAAATAGATATCGACTTACGAAGGATGGAGGGACCTGGAAGGATGCGGGATAGAGGGTGGAATGTGGTGGAGGTTGGTGAGGAAAGAATTAGGGAGGGAGTGACGGAGGGAAAGATGGAATGAGAGATAAATGCAGAGACAAGAGATAGAGCGACAGACAGACAGACCGATAGACTTAATAGAAAATAACGTATCCAACAGTAGAATGGCAAGGGACGGGATGCAGAGGCTGAGGTGGAATGGGTCGGAATAAATCTAATCTGATGATTGAAGGAAGAAATGAGAATTTATTAGGCGACAGGTGAAGTGAAACACAACCTGAATGGACATTCAGACTCTGCCCTGGTGTGTCACTGTGCGTGTCGTTCTCTTCCTATGTCTCTATCGCTGTCTCTGTCTTCCACTGTTTCTCTCTCAGCCTCTCTGCCTGTCGGGATAATTGTCTATGTGTCTGTGTTTTCGTCTCTCTGCCTCCGTCTCTCTGTATTTCTCAGTATGTCTCTGCCTCTTGTTCTTTCTCTGCTTCTGTCTCAGTCTCTCTGCCTGTCTGTCTGTCTTTCTCTGTCTTTCTATGCTTCTGTCTATGTCTGCCTGTCTGTCTGTCTGTATGTCTGTCTATCTGTCTCTGGTGTCTCTTATAATCTCAGATGTGATCTTTTCGGTCGTAAATGGTGATAATTTGATGATTATGTATCATCCTGAACAGCATCATTCATCTCCGAACCCCTCCACCCGTCCTCACCCACCTCCAATCACACCGACTCACCTATTCCCACCCACCGCCACTCGCTCCCACCACCAACCCCTCCCACCAACCACCCTCAATGACATTCAACAGTTGCGTTCCATACGCGGTTCGTGAATTTATGGATATATATCACTTACGTAACCAGATAGGAATCGTTGTGGTCAACTGATAAGGAACTTAACTGATAAGAGATTTAACTGAGAAACGAAGTTTAAGTGATAAGGCAATTGACTGATAATCCGAACTTAATTGATAGGGACTTTAACTGCAGAGCCAAAATAATAAGGAACTCAGCTGAGAAGGAACTTAACTGTACAGAAACTTAATTGTAAAGGAACTTAGCTTAACTGATAAGGGACTTAGGTTAAAAACCGAACTTAACTGATAAGGAACTTAACTGATAAGGGGACTTAACTGATAAGCCGAACTTCAAATGTTTTGTAAGTATAATAAGCTCTTGTATCTAAAAAAAATATTGCGCTTCAGTATGACAGGTGCGTAGTGGAAGCCAGTGTAAGAATCGACAGGTGCTGCTGTTCAGAAAGGTACTTCATCTTTGGAAACAGTTAACTTCCAGGGTGGTCGAAAGATAATGAAGTAGGAAGACATGGAGTCAGACAGGGAGAGAGGCAGGAAGACAAGGAATGGAAGCAGGTAGCAAGACATTCAGACAGACAGACACACAGACAGACACATAGATAGACACATAGATAGACAGGCACCAGACAAACAGACAGACAGACAGATGACAGACGAAGGACAAATAGGTAGACAGACAGATTGAGGACAGACAGACAGACAGATCGACAGACAGAGACAAGGTTAACCAGGTTAACAGCTAACTAAGAAACATGTACCGGCATTCGTACTCTTTGACCTCTGTGCCTCCCCAACGTGCTGCCATCTGTCTGTGGAGAGCAGAGGCACCCGGCGCCCGCCAACAGGTCGCTTCGACAGATGGCGCAAGAGACGTTCGCATTCAAAAAGTGCCAACACGAACATAAAATCTGCGCTTCCAATGCCCAAGGTCAACACCCCTATTTACAACGACTCTGCAATGGCGTCTATCCGGAGGTACCAGTCCCAAGGTTAAAGGAGGAGGAGGGCGACGCTGATCGGGTTTTGTTATGACAGCGGCGTTAAACTGAAATTACTACTGATGTTTTCGCGTGGTGCCAGTCCGCAGCCGAGATAAGGGAGGAGGGCGACGCTAATCACATTTGCTATGACATACATGTAGCGTAGTTACAGTGAATAGTTTATTTACACCACAAAGGCATTAAATATCAAAATACAAAATATCAGGATACACGAGGGAAAAAAGGAAAAATATGATAAAGTTGTCATTGGTCTCTTTTCTGCGCTACCCTGCGGTGCTTATACCACTCTACCCAACACAATCCTACCATAATCCACCCTTTCTCCCTCGCCCCTATACTTCCAACCGAAGATCACAAACACCGATCGTCCATCCATCCATGATCCATCCATATTTCCATCCATCCATGAGTCCTTTCATCCATTAATCCTTTCATCAATCCATCTATGCATCCATCCAACTATCCATCTATCAGTCTTTTCTTCCATCCATACATCCATCCATCCATCAATCCATCCATCCATCCATCCATCCATCAATCCATCCATAAATCCATACATCCATACATCTATCCATCCATCCATCCATCCATCAATCCATCCATCAATCCATACATCCATCCATCTATCTATCCATCCATCCATCCATCAATCCATCCATCAATCCATACATCCATCCATCCACCCACCCAACCAAATCCAAACCCCCACCCATCATAATCCATCCATCCAAAACCCACCCACCCCATCCATCCATCCATCCATACATATATTTATCCATTTATTCATCCATCGATCCTTCCATCCATCCAGGCCAATTCCAAAGCTCCCTTCAACGTACACCTGTCGCTAGTCTGACGCAGTTAGACACAAATGCGGCGTTCCATTGGACTCGTGTCGAAGGCATCGCTTCAATTAACACGCATCTCTTCCTCAGTTACGCGCGTTATCCGAACTATATAAAGAACGATGTTTCAAGACTTCTCCGCTGTTTCTTACTTACCAACAGTGATTGGATTCGATTGACGTCGTGTGCACTATATAAATCATTGGATTACTAGTATCAGAGTGGATTAGGCTTCTGGGCTTTTGAGATCTACCCAGAAGACGCTGAATTGCTTTGATGCAAATAAGTACATACATACATACATACAAATCGTCTTATTATTATACAAAGATTACTTACTTATACTATGCGTTCATACACATACATTCCGACAAACATACACAGTTACACACATTTATATATACATAAATAAATCATAAATGAACTTTGATAAGATTAGCTCAGCCTTCGTCAGATTACATTAGATGATTTTGATTATCTTTCTCTGCCTCTCTCGCACTTGCGCGCTCTCTCTCCCTCTGTCTCTCTATCTATCCGTCTGTCTCTCTGTCTCTCTGTCTCTCTCTCTGTATATCTGCCTGCCTGTCTGTCTGTCGTCTACTGGAACCGTTCCTAAGCCAATCAGTCGTCCTACCTGGTCAGAGCGAACGAGACCAGCTCCGCTCTCTCTCTCTCTCCGTCTCTCTCTCTCTCTCTCTCTCTCTCTCTCTCTCTCTCTCTCTCTCTCTCTCTCTCTCTCTCTCTGTGGCCCAGCCACACCGACTGCAGGCTCCTCCCTCAGGCACCCACCGTCTAAGGCCTTGATGCCAGTGGGCAAAACAACCACATTCCCCGCTCCCACCCTTCCTCCTCCTTCCTATTCCTCCCATTGCTCAACCTCCTATCCCTCCGCTTCTGTCTGTCTAAGCTTCACTTACTCCTATCTCTACTTCCTCCTCTTTCTATTCATCCTTATCCTCTTCCCTGCTTCCTACACATCGTTCTCCTACTCCTCCCTATTCCTCTTCCTTCTCCCTCTACCTTCCTCCAATTTCTCTTCCTCCTCCTCCTGCTTCCTGCCCACCTTCTCCCTACTCCTCCTACACCTTTCGCTCCCTTCTCCAATTCTTCCTCCTCCGTCTGCTCCATACATCCTCCCTCTCCCCTTTTCCCTCTGAACCCCACTCCGTTTTCCATTCGTGGAGCGGACTCAACGCGGAGTTTACGGAAAGACCAACCGCGGAAAAATAAACGGTCAGGCCGGATTTTCGCCAAACCCGCGATCCGGTATCAAGGGGAAAACGGCGCAGCGGGTGTTTTCGAAGGCCAATTCACTTCTCGTTCCATCTCTAATTCGTCCGATACAAGCCGAGCGGACGAGAGGAATTTTTTCCGACAGATGCAAAACGTTAAAACGAAGAAAAACTCTCCGAAAGGCGCATTTCTCATATCAATATTTTGATCCGCATCAGGCAAAGAATTACATTTTACCTAGAACCACAGATCCGGTGGTTTGACGTCAGAGTTTACGTCACGTTGAAACGCGCCCACTGTAGCCGAGACCCTTGAAGCTCACCGAATTATTACCTGGAGTTCCACATCGAGGTGCTTATAGACTGCGGAGGTAGTTTACCAGGTAGGAAGTAAGGAGTCGAAGATAAAAGGAAGAAGTACTTTTGGGATCAAAGATGACTATCGTTCAGCAAAAAGACACGACGTTTACGAAGATCTTCGTCGGCGGTCTTCCCTATCACACGACGGACAAAACGCTGAGGGAATTTTTCCAGCAGTTCGGCGAAATTGAAGAGGCCGTTGTCATCACGGACCGGCAGACGGGAAAAAGTCGCGGATATGGATTCGTAAGTTGACCGAAATTTTTGAGTTTTTTCGAGATTGTTAACTGATGCGATATGACGTCATAGTATTAGCCTACTTGTAGGCCTACTACAATAATACTTATATGCCACAGTTGATAACTAAAATTTAGTAGAAATAATATTTAAATCGGTATGTCACAAGAAATAATTTGGATGTGAACACCGCCAACATGGAGGTAACAAGAAAAAAAGACAGATTAATCTCAGCAAAATGAAATTTTTATTGTTTATAGCGCTTAAGACAAAAATGCAAAATAAGCTTACATAAGTAATACTAACAACAGCACTAACTAATAATAATTGATTAGCGTTAATGATTGCTGCAATACTATTAACAATAATACTAGTGGCGGAAAAAGTAATAGCACTAATGAACTAAAGTGTACATTGAAGGAAATTATTATTACTGAGTGTCTCGCCTACTTCATTTTCCCCCCAGGGACTTTCAGAGATTATTATTATTATTGTGCGATAAGTGCCTGGATGGTCAGGCCTCGTCTTCAGGGTTTGAAGCGAAATGGTCTCTTTGAAGGCGACATAGGTTACAGCGTTGATATACAAATAGTAGACGTTGAAAAGATTGATTAGCGTCTGTCATCACTAAATTAACAGATTAAATGCGGCTACCAATTTCGTTGATGAAGTCTGAGGCTGAAGGATTAAGTGGGCCAAGGGTCTCTAAGGCCACTGGTTGAAAGATGTGCGAGGCAGGGAGTCCCCATATTTTTGTGTTTTGCGGTTGGCCGCCTGCACTAATTTACTGGGTGAGTTATGCAAGAGGCGGCACAAGTTTGGACAATCGTGGCATCCCACACTAAGTGCTTACCGCCCGACCAGGGTATAAGGGTTGCCCCGTTTGGCCTTTTGCCATCGGATCTAAACAGATCCGCTAGCATCCTTGATACTGCTCTGAGGAGGACGCGCCAGATGATGTCATTTATAGCGTATTAGGTTCGTCCCAGGGTCCTTCTACAAACGAAGCCGTGGTTGACCATAAGCCAATCCCTCGCCACAGTGGCATGTGTGAGGACCGCATACGTCAAGTCCAACCTCAGCCCACCGCCACCCGGATCCCTCATTATCCACAGGCGGCAATCGGAAACGCGGCCAACCATTCAGCCAAATGAGGGCTGCTCGCCGTGTCCATCCTGGCTCGGATGACCAAACCTACGACACACCGGCGGATTTTCGTCTTATCCCTTTCTATCAGGGGCCGATCCCAAATGCTCTGTTTGGCGGGCAAGGGACGTACAGTCGCAGGCAAAGTGTCTCGACGTACCTCCAACATAAGGTCCGCCAAATGATCGGGGGCTGGCCCACCGGCCGCAAGGATGGCGGCAGCTTGTGAGTAGACGCGGCTGAAGCCAAGTAGGCAGAGGAAGTAAGCGAAACGACTGTCTACGGATGCCAAGTCCGCCGTCTCTGATTGGAAGCGCGGCCTGCAACCACTGGAGGTCATCAAGAGAGCAGTGATTATTGTCTCAAGGCCCGACCTCATTAGTCCGTCCAGTGTCCCCAGGGCCAGGTGGTCAAAGCAAGGGAAGCAACGGAGGGTGACAGGTCGATAGTCCGAAGGTTGTAGACGTTGAAAAGATTGAAAAGAATTCTTGCCTCCGAAGTTGGATTGATTAAAAGAATTCTTGCTTAAATGGTGATGAATTGTTGAAAATAATCCGAAAGCTTAAATAGAAATAGAAGTTTGATTGATAAAACTATTTTATAATAATGTCCGAAGCTGGATTTATGAATAGTTCATAGTGTAAGTAGAAGTTGAATTGATGACAAGAATGATAGCGTAGGTAGAAGTTATGAATGATGCTCACAATATGCTACAATTGCAAATAATATAGTTTGCTATATGAGAAAACTTTTATCGGAATATCCGAAATAAGTGACATCGGATCTAATTGATGCTAAATATTAATGATATTCTGTAAGGAAAGAAGTTGGATTGATGACAACCAATTATAGCGTAGTTATGAATTGACCAATGTCACAAACAATATGCTACAATGGTCAATCTTAACTACTAACAGCTATTACAGTCAGATTACTGTCGCCGACTATAGCATAGATCCTTCGGCCTATCGGACCTTCGGACATCGATCTCGGTACCTCTCGGAATCACGCGGCCAGTGTGTTGTCAGCCATATGAGGTCGGCTCGGTAAAGGTCTAGGGTTGACTTCGTCCTATTGTTACATATTATTATTACTTTTTATGCCCCGAGGTAAATATGATCCCTCAGAGACTTCAACATTATTTATACAAACGCAAATTTGTCTGGAATGCGCCGTATTCGTCGTCAAGGTCCAAGTTGGTAACCGTACCCCTAAAGGCCACAGCTGCATTGAAGCGCTGAATCGTCAGTGAAAGGCGTTGAAATAAAAAGGTCGTTTCACGGACGTCCCCCGTAACGGTGCTGATATTCTGTCCCAAGAGCAGAAAGGAAGATCAAGCCCTCGTTGTTAATCGGGCCCAGGGTTATTATTATTATTATTCCGATATATGATCCCTCAGGCTCTTAGAAACTAACTGAAGAGTAAAACCATTCTGGAACTAACAAGCCTCATTATAGTCCGAAAACGTGCCCCTATTATGCCTAGTTATTAGGCGCTGATGAAAAGAATTCTTGCTTAAATTGCCTGATATACGGCGGCCCATCCTCAGCAATAAAATTGACCGATTGATTGGTCCCAATGATTATGGGCACAAATGTGTGTGATGAAGGTAGGCCTGAATATTTTGCTCTTTATTAATTATAGCGTAGGTAGAAGTTGATGTTGATGCTCATAACTTATGCTACAATGGTCATTGGTCATATAGAGAGCTATTATTTGCCTGCTGCCCAGATTAGTGTGGTTCCATCGGACGTTTGCCATCGACTACTAAGAAGTCCGGAGGGCTCCTTCGAGCAAGGAATGTCCGCCTTTTGAACCTCTCCAAATGACATTCATCGTAGTGTCGGCTAGCACGACCATTTGACATCTTACACACCAGCCCATGGTGCCCTCCAGGGTCGACCGCTTCGCCACACCGGCATAATGGTAATAATAATAATAATCATAGCTTAATAATAATAATAAGGCCAATGCCACACGGAAGGCCTATTATATTAATTACCGCAAGATTATTATTAGTTATTAATGAGGCGAGGACACTGCTACTAATTATGCCCGGCTATTATTATCATTATTATTTTTATAATAGATCCGCCCTGTATTATTCGATCAGCGGTCTGTCCCAGGCACTCTGCTTTATTATGCGGACATAATCCCATTAGCGTTATCCACGGAATGCCAGAATATTATTATTATTATTATTATTCCATCCAGTCCTCCCTACCGAGAATTATTGACCCGAGTGACCTATTATTATGCAGCTGACGCTAAATATGCAGAAGAAGCCAGCATCACACCCGTCACTCCCAGACCTCCATCTCTAATAGGAAGAGTGGCCTGTATCCATTGTGTGTTGTTAAGCTGAACATTCACCATCTGTTCAAGTCCACACCGTAGAAGAAGAAGAAACATCCAGATATGGGTCATCACTGGCACGCAGCAGGTGTTCTTAGCTGCTGCTGCTGCTGCCTCTGCATATCTTAGTAGGTCGTTGCTCTGCCTGTCTGTCTGTCTGTGCTCTGGCTCTTTCTCTCTTTCTATGTCTGTCTGTTTGTCTGTCTGTCTCTTATTATCTATTTATTTAAATATCTGTCTCTGCCTCTATTATGTCACCTCTCTCTCTTCTATCTATTATTTAAATCCCCCCTCCCTCCCTCCCTAGTAGTCCTCCCTCCCTATCCCTCCATCCCTCCCTACCTCTACCAATCAGTCTCTGTTCCAGCAGCCGTTCCAATCTGCTGAGGAGGTAGAGCAGGTTTCCAGAGTGACAAACGATCACTCACTATCCGAAGCATGATGAACTCACTATAATAGGCATCTCTGTAAATTCCCTCCGTCCGTTTGCAAATGTTCTTAGACTGCTGCTACCTAAAATTACCTAAGATCGTTGTATCAGTGTTGCATCTGCCTGGTCAGATGCTAGAGGCTACTTTCTCTCTTACTATGTCTCATCTGTCTGTCTGTCTCCTTGTTTAATTTCTCTTCTTCCTGTCTAGTTTTTAAATTTTGTCTCTGCGCAGCGTCTCGTGTCTTCTGTGCAACCTCCCTGACCAGTTTTAGCAATCCAGTACTTTCGAGATCTCAGCAAGTGTTAAACAGTCATTCAGCCCTTTTTTCTTCGAAATTTTTACACAAACACTCACACAAGCATACTAAGAAAACCATGCACCACATAGGCACCTCTGTACATTCCCGTCCGTCCGTTTGGAAAATGTATATCAAAACTTTAGTTTATCTTAAACATGTATATCATTGTATGTGTATACAACTGTAAGGGTGGACAGTGTAACTAATTGGTCGTCAGACGCAAATAGAAGCTACTTACTCAGGGACTGTAATACATGCATGCAACCGGCTCCTTGTTTAATTTCAAGTATTAGTTTTTTTAAATTTTAATTCACAGCGTTCCTTGTGTTGTATATTCAACCACCTTGATGGTGACTAAGTTTTGGCAAAATAGTTATAGTGCCGATGATCCAGTAGTGATATTGTATATTAGTAGTTTTCACCGTTTTTTTACAGATAAACCTATTAAATTTTTATCCAGCTGCGGCCCCTAGACCATGGTTTACTCCGGTTCCCTTTGGGTGTCGCGGCACCCAAGGTTGGGAAACACTGTTCCATAGGACTCCTGAGGGCAAACGCGGAGAAGAGGTCGTATTACATGGCGCTATAGAAGTTTTTCGATTGCGTAAAGTAAGGGGTCTTACAAACCCAGTGTATCCCCATCGTATTGTAATTGTATATTTATATAGCGCCTTTTCAGGTAAACTCTTCGTCTTCAGATTCTCACCTGCAGAGAGTTTTATCGCAAAGACGATCTCACTTGCAAAAAGAATGTAATCATGAGAATCTCACCTGCCAAAGAAGAATGTCACCATGAGAATCTCACCTGCCAAAGAGAATGTTACCATTGGAATCTCACGTGCAAAAGATAATGCTATAAGACGAGAATTTCACCTGAAGAGTTTATCACCGGAACTATCTCACCTGCAAACAGACCGCCATGTTTTTCATTTTCGACATCCGTATCACGACAAACCGTCACCCATTAAAAAGCCTTCACACACTTGCATCTGTATTACATAAATACACATGTACACGCGTGCAGTATATACATACATACACCTGCTCATAATATGAACGTTCGTAATTATGTAATATATATATATATATATATATATATATAAATT
>JACEVL010000619.1:125000-220000 GCA_020284085.1 Aporrectodea caliginosa
CTAGCGTCTTAATAAGATGTGGAATACTAAATGCGGTAAATGGACAGGTGGTGGTGCTTTATATAACGTCTACCCTTCACGCGAAGGATGCTTCGTACGTGTACTGAAGTTTGGCAGTGGCCTTCTATGAGAGCAGAATTTGATTGAATTTTTTCGCATGCAGGTGTTGAGGGAAGTGATTTAGGGAGCTGTGTAGCACGGCCCCCACACCGCCAACGGGGAACCGTGTCGAAAGCTTACTTATAATCAACAAACGCTCGTTAAAAGTTGCAAAACTGGGTCGACACCGGTCGTAAATTCTCGTTAGAGAGAGCACTCTTGGTCGGGGAATCTACTGGACCACGAACGACTGAGGTTGAAAGGTCACGGAGAATGCGGATCGATGGTCTTGTCGCTCCAGGCGTTTCTTGTCTAGCGTCTTAATAAGATGTGGATTTCTAAATGCGGTAAATGGACAGGTGGTGGTGCTTGATATATAACGTCTGCCCTTCACGCGAAGGATGCTTCGTACATGTACTGAAGTCCTTCTATGAGAGCAGAATTCGATATTATGCAATGCGTTGCTTCTACCTTATTTAACCTTTCTTTTGTTCTGTACTCTGTCTTGTGTTACCTTGCTTAAACCATATCATGCTAGATTTCCATATCTTTTCCTATAACCTAAAGAACTGTTGGCAAAGCCCATCTCCCTCGCTCACTGGTTTATGTTAGAGAGTGGCACACTTATAGGGAATCCTTTAATATCGTGGTAACGGTGCCAAAATCGGTGGTAGTACCGCAGTAATGTTCTAAAAATAACAGTGGTAATATCGCGGTAATGGTGTCAAACGCGGTGGTAATGACGCGATAATGGTGGCAAAAACGGCGTTATCAAGGCCTACGGTAAGACCGTGGCAATGAATAATTATACTATTGTGGTATCTGCAGAACCAGTGTAATAAGGAGGGAGAGAACTCTTTCTTATCCCCGTGTTACTATCCCCAGTTTATATCACCTGCTTTCATTTTTTTTTCCCGACACAGTGTGCTCCTTTTTAATAATAATAATAATAATAATCTAATAATAATAATAATAATTAATAATAATAATAATAATAATAATAATAGGGATAATAATATAATAATAATAATAATAATAATAAAAATAAATTAATAATAATAATAATAATAATAATAATAATAACAAAAACAACAAAATCAACAACAACAGCGGGAATATTAATGACAATAATTCTGATTAATGACTGTTGCCAAAAATAATAATAAGGCTACCCGCTATACTGCTACAAGACAAATCGATGAACAGATATGAAAGAGTGATCACAGAGAGAACGATAATGTTCCGCTAGAAGGTAGGCTAATCGGTCTTCCACAGTAAGTTAGTTACGGGCGTTGGCCTCAGTGTTACCGATCGGACGCTGGTTGGCGTTAATTGGTTTTTTAATTGGATTTTTAAGCTGGAGAACAACCTGTTGCCTGTTGGTCTGCTATTAAGTGACAGGTAGTGGAAATTACTGGCTGTGAAGGGAGGCGAACAGGTGGTGTGTTGTGGTAAACATGCTGCACTGGATCCCGACAGATAAAAAGAAGTGACGATGTAAGCAAGGTCATATTTAATATCCTCTTCTGATGTTTCTCTTTGCGACGCTCATATGCTCTTCGCCTATAAGCTCGTCCTTTGGGCTTGGCTTTACAGTGACGCTTTGGAAATTTTGGCGTTTACGATTACGATTACGATTGGTCATGGTGTAGTGTAAATTGTTACCGTAAATCTCCGGAATTGTCCTCAGCGCCGAACAAAAGCCACGTCAGGAGACAGAGTTATATACCGGCGCCTTTCACATGAAATTCACAGGGACCGAATTGTTTTGGATCCAGTGACTCGTCATATAATGTAATGTAATGTAAATCTCCACAATTTCTCAGCGTCTCATAGAGCCACGTCACAGAGACCAGCTAATTCACCAGCTCTAGTCATAATCTGGTGGGACATCATGGTATTACGGTGGGTGCAGTGTGCTCGGCATGAAACGTTAGAGAGCTTCTGTTCTAGCCTCCGACAAGACATTTTGTTGCATTACATTACATTACATTTACTAATGACCTTGAACAAGTCCTCGAAACACAATTGCTCAGCGTCATCGGGGAATTTGTTGTAAGTTCTTATGGTATACTGTGTGCGCTTCTGAGCTGGGAAGGAAGGCAATGCTTTAGCATCTCTATATTAAATTCTGTGTTGCTATAGTATAATCTTAGTTCCATGAAGTTTGACGGATTATTAGTTTTCAAGATAGTTTACGTAAGTTTGATATACATCATATCTATTTCTATAGCCTCTCTAAGTCACCGTGATTTTTATGTTCTATTTTACTTCCCAGAAATCTACTGCCCTGTTTGCTGTCCTGGATTCTCATGATCACTCTTAGTTGAGGCCAGTCGGCTATAATAAATACACCGACCTTGCAATGTTGGTGGCTAGAACAGTCGGCGAGGTAAAGGACTGGCCACCTGCCCTCATATGCGGAAGCTAAGATATATGAAGTCGCTAGTACTTTATCATCGTGGCTGAACCTTGGCGCTAGCTTAACAGATTCTTCTTCTATTTTCTGCTTCCTCTTCTTTCGTTTTTCTTCTTCTTTTTCTTCTCATTCATCTTCTTGTTCTAATTCCGCTCTTGTTCTTCCTCCTCTTCTCTTCTTCCTCATCCTCCTCCTCCTCCTCTTTCCCATCTCTCTCTTGGTCTTCCCCTTTATTCCTTTTGATAATATTATGGATTGATTTTCTTGTAGTTATCCGCACCAATACATTTACCCGTATATCGGATTGTCAGCTCCAGCACCGGTCACGATACCAACGTCGCTAGTTTCAACGGGACCCTACATAGACTACTCAACGGGGGCCGGGCTCCAACCGACAGCGGCCTACACGACCTACCAGATCCAGAACGGGGCCCCAGGAAGCCCGGCCGGTTACGACATGACCACCCTCAACACCTTCGCTCAGAACGGGGCGTTTATGCCGCAGGGAGCCTTCTGCCCGACGACCGTCTCATTTGCTGCCTTACCCCATCAGGGCGCCATTGGACACTACGCTTCCCACTTTCAACCCGCCCATATACAGTAGACGCTGCTTCTCACACGTATTCACTCCGGTCCATGTTATGATGAACAATGCAATTGCCTGGATACACATGCTTTCGGGCAAGAACGTGATTGGCCCGTAACAAATCTTGAAATGTCATTGGCTGGCTACACTTACTGTGCGTCAGGAACGTCATTGGCTTGCAAAAATACCCTGAAGTATGATTGGCTGGCCACGACTGCTGTCTGCCAATAGCATATTTGGCTGGGTACAAATTATGTGATTGGCTGGCAACAAATCTTTAAACCGTTACTGTAAATGTATCTGAACATTGCTTAGAACCTATTAGAATCTGTAACGCGTCTTATTGGATGGATAGATGATTTTCAGCCAATTAAAATATTGGCTGGGAAGAGACATATTACCAGCTAATCACAGTCCATATGCTGCAGTAAATGGACTTTGATGGATGCCAGTTAAGCTCTGTAATTGCACCAATCAAAGCTTGTCAGGGTCCAAACAAATAATTGTTATTGGCTAGTTTTTCAAAGTACTTGTACCAAAAACTCACGAACTATTTTCAAGAGCACCAAAATTAGCACCAGAATTAAACTCTAGCCAAACAAAAGAGTTGGTTGCCTATAGCATGCGACCAATGAGAAAATAGCACTAAGAAAAAGCCACAGGGAAACCCTCACATTATTGGTCAGAAGTCACCAAGCAATAATTTCATTGGCCAACAATTTCATATCGCTGGTCCTAAGTCACGCCCCTCGATCAGAGCAAAATATATCTATAGGCCAAATGTGGTACATAATTATTAATCTGAACAACGCAACGTTGAAACTTCACATAAGGGAGAGTGACCTCATCGGCGGCAGGAGCGGATCCAGAGGAGTCCATCACTGCCTCCGTTAGATTCAGACGGTTCACGCCATCACTAAGAGGCTCGCCAAACCGGTTTAATTAAGGATCGTCAAACAGAATTATTGTGAAGTTAAAAACTTTCACTATCCTTCTGCTAAAGAATATAAAGGCACGAAAAAGAAAAACTCAACGAAACGGTGACTAAAACAAATTATGTGTAAACGGGCAAAATTTAAAAAAAACTAACAGGAGATAGGAAAACTTTAAAAGATATATATATGAATTCTGTGTGAATTGAGAATTGTCTTGCAATGTCTAAAGGACTGATATGGGGGTCACAAAAACTTTAGTCACGGGGTAAAATATGGCCTCTCGCTGCTGTGTCCCTCCAGTAGTTCACTCGATGTCGAATCTTGCTGCAGCTGTCGTCAAACATTTATAGAGCGCCCGATTGGATGACATGTAGATTGAACGTATTAGTCATGATACTATAGACGTTTACACCCTTAGACTTTGCAGACTTCGTAGAGTCTAGGTAGACGAAGAGATTTCTGTAAGAAACTTTGATTCGATGCTTGCATTTTACCCACATAATAGTATGCAATAATATCTGTCTGCCATTCTGCCCATGCACTTGTGAATTGTTGCGTCTAGCCTCTATAGCATGCATGCATGGTTGCGAATATCAATGTATGTATTGATATAATTATGACGGTTGCGTATTTGTATGTATATTACAGTATGTATGCATGTATTTATGAATGCATGGCTGTGTAAATGTATTTACTTATTTATTCAATTATATATTTATGTATGTATGGTTGTGTATATATATTTATATATTTAAAGTATTTATTTCTTAATTTATTTATTCATGTAAGTTCTTATTTATGTATGTACTCATGTATGCGTGCGTGGATGTATCAATCTATGTGGGCTTTTTACATTAAATTGCTTTTAAAGTTGGATAATTAGAATAAGTAATTGAGACAGAATGAATGGCAGACAGCCAGAGAGGCAGACAGATAGATAGAGACAGAGAGACGGTCAAGAAACAGGAAACAGACAGACAAGGAAGAGGAGAGACAGAGAACAGAGCCAGAGAGCAGATAGATAGATAGAGGCAGAGAAAACAGACATACAAGCAGACAGACAAACAGAAAGACAGATAGGCAGACTCATAGGCAGACAGACAGATAGTGCTCTGATGTAGAGAATGCCTATAATATATTATAATTATACTTGTGCTTTTCTGACATTTTGCTACTGAACACGGTGCGAAATATATACATTGCGTATTTGTTGGAGAAATTGGAAGTTGGTAATTATTCATGCGATTTTGACATCTAACCTTTATGCCATGTACCATGTACCATGTAGCACATACCATGTACCATACACCATCTACCATGTAAATAATGGAACACAGCTACCTGCGACAGGTGATATTCAGGCCTACATGCATAAAGAAAGCGACGAGATTATTGGATAGGCCTATACTTACTGTCAGTCTGTAGGTTTAATTCTCTATCGCCATCTGTAACTCTCTGTCTGTGTCTATCCCACTGTGTCTGTCTGTCTCTCTCTCTGTTCTTCTCTCTCTCTCTCTCTCTCTCTCTGTCTGTCTGTCTGTCTCTCTCTGTCTCTCTCTCTCTCTCTGTCTCTCTGTCTCTCTCTCTCTCTGTCTCTCTCTCTGTCTCTCTCTCTCTCTCTCTCTCTCTCTCTCTCTCTCCTCCTCTCTCCTCTCCATTGTCTCTACTTGCTAACCTCCTTCTTTCCATTGTTTACTTTTCGCACCTTCTTTCCTCTTTCCAATATAGTCCGTCTCTCACTATGCCGGCCTCTCTGTCGGCCTCTTTATCTGTTTATTTATCTGTACGTATCTCTCTTTGTCCGCTGGCATGCCTTTCTGAATGTTTGTTTCTGTATCTGTCTATCAGTGTCTATCTATCTGTCTGTATCTCTCACCCTCTGTCTGTATGCCTGCATCTTTCTTTCTCCATGTATCTGTCTTTCTGTATGTCTGTATCACTCTCATTCTATCAATCAATTATGTATCTCTATCACAACCTGTTTATTTGTCTCAGTCTGTTCGAGCGCTTTCGTCAGTTGGCAAAACAATCACTGATTTAGACCCAATATACTTGTCTGTCTGTCTGTCTGTCTGTCCGTCTGTCTGTCCGTCTGTCTCTTTCTTGTTTTCCTGGCGTTCAGATAGTACAAGGCCATGAACGCCCTCACACTGCGAAACCACAACCAGAGCCACCTGTGACCAATACTCAGAATCCATCTGTTTTAACAGTGTATTATACCCATTTATGAAGCGCCACAATCTATTGACCAAGCATCAATCGATGGCGCTGAACAATTATAAGATAAGGACTTGCTTAAGGTCCATACTCAGTAACCGTCTCAGGGTAGGAGCCTAGGAGGGTCGAATCCGTGCACTACACTAGTTAATGTTTAAGTTCCCTATGGATCCTGTTTGGGCCTTACCATGCATGGGGCATAAAACACTAAACTGTGGCCTCGCTAAATTAAGATGACATTGACTCTTTCGGCCACCGCATTGCTCAAAATTGATAGACAGTTAAGCATATAGGAAGACTACTTTTCACCATAAGCACTTATACTCAGTCATCCAGCGCTTCAATGCAGTAGCTTTTTGCGGCACCTTTTTCGCTAATAAAACCATCTGCCATAAGAACAGAGCTCCTCATTATTTTGTAAGTTTAATCTTGATGAGTGAATAAAAAAATAATAAAACAATAAAAGACATGCAGGAAGAACGGATGAATGAAAATGGGCGAGAAGGAGATCTCGCTGCGATCATGATCATGATCTGACCATAATCATAACCGTAACCTTATTCCGATCATGACCTGCATTGGCTCCCTATCCTATCCCGCAGCCGATTGTATACCGGCTTTCTACTTTGGTGTGGCGGTGCCTCTTAGGTGCCACTTCTGCATATTTACAAGAGTTCTGTCGCTCTACTTTAGATGTGCTTGGACGCAGCGCTCTCCGCTCCTCCACACATGGTGAACTTCTTGTTCCTTGTGCGCGAACTGCTCTTAGACAGCATCGCCTCTCCTCACAAGTTGCGGGCCCCATGTTTTGGAATGGGCTCCTATTAGCATTACGCTTTATGCCTAGGGTTCACTCAGATGCGTTTTACTGTAGCCTCAATACCGTCCTTTTCAGCCGGGGTTGGGTCGGAAGCGCTCCTGAGTGGTAACCTGTAAGAGGCGTTATATATAAATCTTCGCAATGAATGAATAACCTGGCCATTGTTGAGGTTACTATATCTTAATAAGACGGCGATTGAGGCAGGTTTAGGCGAAGAAGTCCGGATCAACTAGATAGTGTCTGTCTGTCTGTATGTGTGTCTGTGTGTGTGTTTGTCTGTATCTCGGTTCATCTCTATAATTTTATATCTGGCGATCTATATTTGTCTGTCTGATGATCATATGTGTCGATATGCCTGTTTGTCCGTATCTCGGTTTATCTATTTTTACTTTGTCCGTCCGTCCTTCCTTTCGTATGTCCGTACGTCTGTCTCTCTATCTGTCCGTTCGTGCGTCTGTTTGCTTCTGTCTGTGTAATGGTACAGAGTTAATGTTACGTCATAAAGAAGGATGGAGGTTGACGTCATAGGTCAAAGAGCAAAGGGCAGAGAAGAGAGAAGACTTCTGCATTCCGCTGTTATCGCTCCATGGCTAATCTTACAACCATCGCTTATCTTTTCATCTCAGCTGTTTATCTACGATCTACCCACTCATACCTGTCTGTCTGTCTGTATGTCTCTGTCCGTCTGTGTTTCTCTATGTTTGCGTCATTGCCTATTTTGTGTGCGTGTGAGGCTGTTTATTTATCTTCTCTCCACTTGTTGTTTTTTCTGTCTGTCTGTCTGTCTGTCTGTCTATCTGTCTGTCTCTCAGTCTGTCTGTATTTTTGTCTGTCTTTCTCTCTGCCTGTCTGTCTATCTTTTTGTATGTCTGTCTATCTTCATCGATACTAATGTTTACGTCTGTATTTCTGTCTGTTTGTATGTCTTTCCGTCTGTCTGTCTGTCTCCTGCCTGCCTCTTGTCTGTCTGATAGTGTTTACATGTCTATCTGCCTATTTGTTCGCGCTTACGTTTCCATCGCACTAATAGTTTACGTGCAATCTATCTGGTTTCGTGTCTGCGTATTCCTCTCTGTCCGTCCGTGTCTGTCTGTCTGTCCCTCTGTCTCTGTATGTCTTTCCATCGTCCTCCAGAGGTAATTTCTTTCCTTGGAGCAACGAAAGACGATAGCCACCGGATGTCGTAACTGCTCCGAGCGGAGGAGTATATATCGACTGGGAAAGGGTCTTGCTGATCGGACCGCGGGCGAGTGCTGACACCTGGTGATTGCAGGAATCGTGGAATTAAATTGGCGGCTAACAGGTGTCACTACAAAGCGCCGCCAACGGAGAATGCTTTGAAAGGAGAGACAGAGTGGGAGAGGGGTTTGGACGTACCCTGGGCCAAAGGAAAACAAATAAATCTCTAAAATCGAAGGAAAACAGAAAGAGAAAAAATACCAGTCAAAACATTTCTTGCGCTGTTGGAATGCGCTCACGGTCAGAGCGTATGTAGAGTTACATGCACGCCAGGCCTGCCCACGGGTTACTATAGGCAACCGATGCTTTACGGTGTCGGTTGCCTAGCAACCTCCGAGCAAGAACTTGATAGCGTTCGCTTGCCGTTGATTTGTGGCAATAAGATCCAGCTGTAATTTGGTAAATTGCCCTCCTTACAAAGTTCCGTGGTGCAATATTGAAGCTGGAAAAAGCTTCAGAACCGTAAACAAACTAGAAGAGGTAAGCTTTCAGTTTACAGCGCAAGACAGTCTCCCGCTGAGTGAGTTGCGAACATGAGGAGGTAGAGCGTTCCAGATGAAGGAAGGCAACAGTGAATGAACGCCGGTTTCCCGATTATATTCTATCCCCCTAAAGCATATCCCCGGATGGAATAAACCGGTTTAGAGTATCCGGGGATAAACCATTCTACCCCCCATCGTCATACGCATCACGACAGCCAAGACGAAAATCCAGTCCAAGTCACCAAAACGAAGTAAATTAATTTCAGGTCGACGTACAAACTAAAGATACGCAACTTAAAATATTTTATGTGTATACAATAAATCCAAACAGTACGACTGAATACACTTAGAAACCATAGGCGTAAACTCCTGTAGGCCGCTAGGCTCGAGCCCCCCCAATAATTGAGGCGCCAGGCCTGCCCAGGCATTGAGCCCCCCCAATATTATGACAGTAGTAATATATTTTTTTGCCTAAACTCGAAGCTTAAAGTGTGGATGGACGGTCATGGACGGAGTCTAGGCAGGCACGTAGTTTCAAGGCTGAACGCCGCCCTGGCCCTGCCACTTATTAGACCAACAGACCACCACAGCCAAAGATCCTTCCACAGCCTGGACGCCGTCCATGCAGCGTCCATGCAGCAGTGTAATTACCTTGGGCGGGTCAAGCTATACGCCCCCCCCCCAGCAGCTTTCAGCGGCTCAATGTATCTTGACTTTCGCGCGCATCCAAATATTTCCAACATGTGTTAGCCCATGGAGTAGGTTACTAAATATTTCGGTATCTCCGGTTAGCCCCAGGATCTTCCGAAGAAATGATCGACTTTCCAGTATGTATATATATATATATATATATATATATATATATATATATATATATATATATATATATATATTCATATATATATATTCATACATATATGAACGTATCATGTCACATATGCCGCCGTTTTATTTCCTTATAGGGCCTATCTGAGGCTCCCTCTACACTTGCGGCGTCTTGTTGCGGCTTCTATTGGATTCATTACACTTAAAAACGAAGCTTTTATCAAGTGCCCCGTAAAATGAGTGGTTAAGAGTGGTTTTCGCGCAAAAAGCGATTTGCTGATAGGTCTATAGTGAAGAATGTGATCGAGAAACTGAAACGGCGATAACTAAATTAAGATGATGTGGCAGTGAAGCTGAGAAGGTTGATGAATCAAAAACTGGTAAGTATGAACGAGAAATCTCGTGGGCTTACAAAAAGTTTGATAGCACTGCTAAAAAGGTATTGCCTGTTTCTTCAGCTGATTGTTAGGCCTACAGATGATTCAGTCAAAATAATGAATCTCTATCAAGCCAGTGGAAGAAACAGGTTGATCGTTACATCTGTAAATGACTTACTAATGATTGGTATAAATGGTCCACCTCTCGCCATATGGAATGCCGAGAAGTATGTTATTAGTTGGTTGAAGTCGGGCAACATAGAGCCCTGGACAAAAGCAACAGGCCAGGCTTGCCAAGGACATCTAAATTAGATAGTAGGCCTAATACTTCGTAATTGTTTGCATAATTAACGAAAACTATTGCTTAGCTTTTTCTGTTTTCATTCATGATACTTCGGTGTTAGATAGAGTCACAAATTTTTGCCAGAGTTAGTAGGCTAATCTTCTGAAAATAAATCTGGAGTTTTCCAATGAGTAGGCCCTACTGTATTCTCCATTGTTCGACTTTTTGACACAGCTACATGTTAAGTAGCCATACGTGTGCATTTGAGCATCACTGGAGGTCAACAGCGCCAGTGGAACGCTCAGACAGACTAGCTCTGTCTGCCTGACCTTTAACCCTACAAAGGGACGCTCAAGGCTCTGGGGCTGATATGCCTCGGCCCATCGGGGTGCAGGCTGGTGCACGGGGGCATGAACTGCTGGGTCATGACCTGGCAAATATCTCTGGCAGACTCTGGACCTGTATAGCAATACTCGAAATATTAAAATAATAATATTAACGTTCTCTCTGGACCATTTTCTAGATTCGAACGCTGTCAGGCCTATGTAGGAACCACGGTTTAAAACCAAAATACCATCTTGAGCTCAATACGTCTTGTTACTTTGAAACGTAACATTGTATACGCTGTGTGTTCTAATAATAATGCTGACTGAACAGTCCAAAGAGAAATCGTAGTCATAATCATGTTGGCTACCTGTATGGCATAAAGTGCATCAGTGATTCAGTGGCGTAGCGTGGGCTCGGATGGATCCCTGTTTGGCCCTCTAAGGCCTGTAGGCTGTAGCCTTTCGTGGGCGGGGAGGGGAGGGCAATGGGCCCTCCCAATAATTTCGACAAGTTTACGCCTATGTTAGAAACCGCCAAAATTGCAAACTAAACGGAATATACTCCATTTCGCTAAGGGGGATACTCATGTATGGGAGATACTCTATTTCGTGACACCGGCCAGAGACAAGACGTGTACCAGCATGGTAGATAAGCTGGAAAGTAAATGCACGTGCTTTGTACTGTACATACGACTATTATTTGCAACCTGAATATTCCGTGGACAAGGACTGCTCTGTGTAGGCGAGTCTTTTCTGTTGCTAGCATTACACTCTGGAACTCTCTTCCGTTAAAAGTTCACTCTGCAAAATCTTTTCTGGCCTTGAGATTTCGACTAAGAGCTCAGCTTTTCCAGGAATCATTTCCTCCATAGACTGTTTCCGTATCGCTCACCCATATTCCGTCTCAGGCTCATCTGTAAACCTCTGGCTCCACAATCGAGGTCTCGCCTCTTCAAGAATTTCTACGCTGGCTCATCCGATCCTACGCCTTTCAATCTTTCTCAACCTAAACGAAACCCGCCTTGGCATTTCCTCTAACTCTTCCTCTGGTCCCTCTGGCAGCTGGACTTGGATCTCCATTTTACAATTATCTGGACAACACCTCTGACAAGCCTCGGCTCTCGTGAATAAGCTGGTGCCCTGCGCTTGGCTTTCTAATGGCGTTGTGGTCCGTCGGACCAGAGGTTGGGGGTTCAAATCCCCGCCAGGACAGAGATATTATGTCGAGATTTATGCTTTATTCATGCTGACAACCTCTAGCGAACTTAGCTATAAAATAAGTACAGGCTGCGAGGAAGAGGACTGGCCACGCGCCCTCAGGGGGCGAGGCTACGGTGGAGGAAGCCACTAAAACCATCATATACGCAACTGCCTGTCAGGGTAATATCATTAACACACACTCAAACACAGACACACAGAGACATACAGGCGCAAATACATACACACAAAACACACACTCAAAAACACATTATAATTTATATAGTGACATCAAACCATCTATCCCTTAATGCCTGCAAACCCAGTTCATTTGGTTTGGCACCCCAACAGCTTCTGAAGATTAATTTTGGTCTCTTCTAGGAAATGTTACCACACTACTACTTTTCTTCAACTGTACGTGATCTGGGTGTTACGCTAGATAGCTCCCTTTCTGTTAAAGACCATGCCTCTAACCTTACACGTTCTTTAACTACGCCACTTTCTGACAGTGCCAGTCCCAAGCCTAGATGAAGGAGGAGGGCGACACTAATGATCTTCGTTATCTCACAGTGTCGTTAACTGAAACTATGACACAGTGTCGTTAACTGAAACAACTACTACTTCACACTGGTTCTTCGTATTTTCAACTAAGGGCTGTTCGGCGTTCTGTCTCGTCTTCTGTTTCACCACGCTATAGTTCACGCATTTATGTGCTCCCGAATTGTACTGTAATTCCCTTCTCATTGGTCTTTCCAAGGTTCGTCTTTCATCGCTGCAGTAGGTCCTAAATGCGGTCGCCAGATTTAAATAGCACGCCTACCACGCTACTCTCACATTTCTACCTTCACGTCTGAACAACTGCACTGGCTTCCTCTCTCTGCACGCATTCAATTCAAAATCCTCATTCTGGTCTTCAAGGCACAACGGGATCTTGCCCTGAAACATCTATAGCTGATGCATTACTCCGGCCTCTTTCATCCTACGCGCATCGACCACCCCACTTCTAACAGACTTGATCCTCTAGTTCCTCATACTAGAACAGCTATGGCTCAGTCCCATGTCCTTTACCTCAATTGGTCCCTTTCTTTGGAATACGCTTTGTCCATTTATACACTCTCAAATTCTAGTTGGTAACCCCTCCTCCTCCTGTGTTTTTCTCAAAATCAATTTCTTCTTTCGTTGCCTTGCGCACTGGGATCGCCTCTGAACGGTTCACCCTACTAGAGGCGCTTCACAAATGTTTGAATACAATACAATGCAATACAGTACATTATATATTTATATATCAAATTAAACTGCGCCTGAAAAGCGAATTATTTTTCAGCCATAGTTTCTAAGGGTTTTCTACGGGTTTAATTGAAGAAATCACTCGCTGACGATGCGCACAGCGTGAAAGTAAATTATTGCCAGATAGATGTCAAAAGTTAGCACACGGCGCAAATCTTATTTATCGCTCACAGGTTAAGGAACAATTTACCTCACAGCTGGACTGTCAGCATCCTTCAGCCCATAATACCCATATTGCAGCTTTTCAGCACGCCTTTTATGATACATTGCTGGCATATCACCTCTGTGCACTCTATGTGGCTTTGTATGTCTGTCTCTCTGTCTGTTTGTCTGCCTGTCAGTCTCTTGGTCCGTCTCTTAGCTGTCTATGTGTCTGTCTGTTTGTCTGTCTCTCCCTCTGTCTGTTTGTCTTCATGTCTGCATCATAGTATGTCTGCCTGTCTCTCGGTCTGTCTTTTTGTTTATATTCAATTTATATTCAACTTGTTAGCAGATTTCTCTTCGTGCGTCAGTACCAAATCTATCTTTGTCTGCCTTGCTATTGAACGAAAATGTGGTATATACAGAGTATGCAAAAATTACAATTTTCATCATCACCGTCATTACTATTATTACCATTACTATTACTATTACTATAACTAAAACTATAACAACTATAACGATAACTATAACACTGACCAACAAAATAATATTTTTTGTTTGCTGCTCAGAACTTTAGAACTGTTCTTAGCTAAATTTGGGGCGCTGATTTCAAATATGAAATCGAAATTTGGCTAGCACGTCAGAATTTTTAGGTACGCATAGGTGAGGTTCTACACAATTGCGAACTCTCAACTCATATTAAAAATGTATGAAGAATAGGATTTTGTGCTTGTTCTTAGCTAAATTTTGGATGCTGGTTTCAAATATGAAATCGAAATTTGGATGGCAGGTCTAGTTTTTCAGCTACGCTTCAGTGAAGTTCTACACAATTGCGAATTCTCAGCTCATATAGGCCTATACTGTAAGCGAAAGCAAAGTATCAAAACTGTATCACACAATGCCAGGCATTTGCTTTCACATTTGTTCTTAGTTAAAATTTGGACGCTCATTTCAAATATGAAATCAAAATTTGGCTAGCTTGTCAGGTTTTTTAGGTACGCATCAGTGAGGTTATACATAACCGAAAATTAATGCGGTACATTTGCAGTATGAACTATGCGACGCGTACCTCAAAAACCTGACGTGCTAGCCAAATTTCAATTTCATATTTGAAATCAGCATCCAAAATTTAGTTGAGAGCAAGCACAAAAGCAAATGCCTCATACATTTTTTAAACTGTGTTTTCACTGATAGTATGAGTTGAGAATCCGCAATTGTGTAGAACCTCACTTATGCGTACCTAATAAACCTGACGTGCTAGACAAATTTCGATTTCATATTTGAAATCAGCGCCCAAAATTTAGCCAAGAACAGTTAAAAAGTTCTGAGTAGCAAACAACAAATATTTTTGTTGTTGCGCAGTGTTAATGTAGGCATATAAAACTTAAAAAATCCGAGAAACTTTATAACTTAAAAACTGGACGTGATAGACAAAAACGGTTTCCGGATTTGGAATCAGCATATTAAATTTAGTTAGGAACAGGTGTTAGAATCCCAACAGCAAAATGCTTGTTGATCAGTGTAACTAATCCTAGAAGAAGAAGAATGCGAAGAAGAAGAAGAAGAATGCGAAGAAGAATGTGAAGAAGAAGAATGCGAAGAATGCGAAGAAGAAGAATGCGAAGAAGAATGTGAAGAAGAATGCGAAGAAGAATGCGAAGAAGAATGCGAAGAATGCGAAGAAAAAGAATGCGAAGAAGAAGAAGAAGAATGCGAAGAAGAAGAAGAAGAAGAATGCGAAGAAGAAGAAGAAGAATGCGAAGAAGAAGAAGAATGCGAAGAAGAAGAAGAAGAATGCGAAGAAGAAGAAGAAGAATGCGAAGAAGAAGAAGAAGAATGCGAAGAAGAAGAAGAATGCGAAGAATGCGAAGAAGAATGCGAAGAAGAAGAAGAATGCGAAGAAGAAGAAGAATGCGAAGAAGAAGAAGAAGAATGCGAAGAAGAAGAAGAATGCGAAGAAGAAGAAGAAGAATGCGAAGAAGAAGAAGAAGAATGCGAAGAAGAAGAAGAATGCGAAGAAGAAGAAGAATGCGAAGAAGAAGAAGAAGAAGAATGCGAAGAAGAAGAAGAAGAATGCGAAGAAGAAGAAGAATGCGAAGAAGAAGAAGAAGAAGAAGAAGAAGAAGAAGAAGAAGAAGAAGAAGAAGAAGAAGAAGAAGAAGAAGAAGAAGAGAAGAAGAAGAAGAAGAAGAAGAATGCGAAGAAGAATGCGAAGAAGAAGAAGAATGCGAAGAAGAAGAAGAATGCGAAGAAGAAGAAGAAGAATGCGAAGAAGAAGAAGAATGCGAAGAAGAAGAAGAAGAAGAATGCGAAGAAGAATGCGAAGAAGAATGCGAAGAAGAATGCAAAGAAGAATGCGAAGAAGAATGCGAAGAAGAAGAATGCGAAGAAGAATGCGAAGGCGAAGAATGCGAAGAATGCGAAGAATGCGAAGAATGCGAAGAATGCGAAGAAGAAGAATGCGAAGAAGAAGAATGCGAAGAAGAAGAAGAATGCGAAGAAGAAGAAGAATGCGAAGAAGAAGAAGAAGAATGCGAAGAAGAAGAAGAATGCGAAGAAGAAGAAGAAGAAGAATGCGAAGAAGAATGCGAAGAAGAATGCGAAGAAGAATGCAAAGAAGAATGCGAAGAAGAATGCGAAGAAGAAGAATGCGAAGAAGAATGCGAAGGCGAAGAATGCGAAGAATGCGAAGAATGCGAAGAATGCGAAGAATGCGAAGAAGAAGAATGCGAAGAAGAAGAATGCGAAGAAGAAGAAGAATGCGAAGAAGAAGAAGAATGCGAAGAAGAAGAAGAAGAAGAAGAAGAAGAAGAAGAAGAAGAAGAAGAAGAAGAAGAATGCGAAGAAGAAGAAGAATGCGAAGAAGAAGAAGAAGAAGAAGAAGAAGAAGAAGAAGAAGAAGAAGAAGAAGAAGAAGAAGAAGAAGAAGAAGAAGAAGAAGAAGAAGAAGAAGAAGAAGAAGAAGAAGAAGAAGAAGAAGAAGAAGAAGACGACGAAGAAGAAGATGTTCCAGCGCACCCTAGCAACAAAAATCGCAATGATAGCAATCGGTTACTAAGGTGACTAGCATGTATCAAACTCACCTAAATTGTTCAAGTAATGTACCGATGAATTCTAGGTAGGCCAAATAATTACAACATAAATCCACTGAAACATAAGCTAATAACCGCTAGGAGTCATAATTTACTACCGTTCAACTTCCTTCCTGATCAGCAGAATGAGCGCCCTCTGGAAATCCTTCGGCCCCAATCATTCTCTGCCAAAGCATCACCGTTTGGCAGAACAATCTATTGTTATGTAATCAAATGCGAAGTATACAATGTTTTGCGTATGTAAGGTGACGTATTTGAGTTATGCATTTATGCAGCCTATGTATGCATGTATGTATTTACGTACGTACGAACATATGTATACAATGTTATACATGTATGCATTTATACATGTATGTATGTGTGTATGTTTGAATGTTGGCCTATACTGTCTACGTACATGTATGTGTGCACGTATAAATGTATGTATGCATACACTAGGCTACAAAACATCGATGGCGCAGAACAATTGTACGTGATGGACTTGCTCAAAGTCCATACACAGTAACTGTCTCGGACGAGAATAGAACATGTATACTCTGCGCATTAAAAGCCCAGTGTTCTAACCAATCGTCCACTGTGCCACACATCGCGTTATAACTGTTCAATTACATTCACAATAAGCCCCGATACAATCCGCAGCGCCAGATGGCGTTATTTATCAGATAGACAGGAGTATGCAAGAAAACAGAAGTGCACATGTAAGAGTTTTAAGAGAACAGAGAGGATTGCGTTACGTGTGTTAAGGTTTGCCGATCCCAGGGCTATGATAGTCCGATTTAGGATGATTTATTTGTAGGCCATTCACAAGACGCATTCTTCATATCAGAATAGGTAGCCTCAGATTCCGTTCTTAGTCCCCTGTAACAAACCGTTACAGGTTCTTAAGAACCCAGGCAGGGACTTTAGATTGGATATGCACACCAGACAGATCATTGAACGTTCCAGTGCCAGAACATGCGTTACCTCATCGTCTTGGTAAAAAAGGTCCAAGGTTATTTCGTGTATTTTTTATCTATGTATATTTTTATATTTGTGTATTATGTCTTATAATAATTTTTTAGACGACGATGAAAGACTTTTGATTATTGTACTATTGAACCAGTTTGGGGAATAAGTAAATATATATATAAATATATATTTCTAAAAAGTCCTTGTTATTGGACAAGAAGCAATAATTGCAACACTTAAAATATAGGCCTAGCTGCTGTGTGATAGAATAATAGACTATAATGTATGTATGTATGCATGTATATATGTATGTATGTATATATGTATGTATGTGTGTATGTATGTATGTATGTATGTATGTATGTATGTATGTATGTATGTATGTATGTGTATATGTATGTATGTATGTATGTATGTATTTATGTATGTATATATGTATGTATGTATGCATGCATGCATGAACACTTGTTATAGCGCCCTTCAAGATTTCTACCCAGAGGCGCTTCAGACTACAGCGCGGACACTGAATCGGAGTTTCACGCCGAAACGCATGAGCAATTGCGAGTGAAGGAATTGTTCAGGGTTCCTATACGCGGCGGCTTGAGGTGGATTCGAACGTAATGATCGTATTACACCACATAAATGTTTGAACATTTCTATAGCGACGTGATGACCTCTAAACGGCCGTGCCTGTGGAAATGAGCGTTAATTCTGGCCGCGTAAGTGACCAGTGTTGTTAGATACGTTTAGGATGGATCCTCAGTTTAACGGCAGCTTATGACAACATAGGCCGTTGCCGCCGACAAAGATTAGTTTTGGCATATTACAGCGTTTAGAGTTATGGACAAACGTTTTCAAACAACGTCTATGGAAGAACGTCATGTAATTTGCTACAGCAGAAAATGACGTCTTGTGTTTATTGTAATAACCATTGAGGTATATATTATGTGCTTATGATATAATTATCTCAATGGTAATAACAAAGATTTTGCGTAATGATAATTATTATGCGTTGGATACATGATAAAATCGAATCTAAAATCTTTTATAGCGCCACTGTTATAAGGATCAAGTCGACGGTCAACTAAGCGAAATTGTTGTGCAAGTCTAATATTCCATGGTGAAAGCCAAGCAAGGAATAAAATATACTACGAAAGAAATGAGTCCAAGAATTTGTGAGTTTCTTAGTCAAGATCTCAAGACCAAAGCCGACTTTTTATAGAGCTAAATTTTTGCATGAAGAGAGCTCCAAAGTTTAGGATCAGCCACAGAAAAGATTGTTCTTATGCACGACATAGTCAGGTTGGGGGGGGGGCCCGAAGGGGCACCCTGGCCGACCGGTTAAAGCGCCTGGCCTGTATTAAACGCAGAGGGTACAGGTTCGACTGGAGGCCACTCAGGCGGTTAATTACTGTGTAGGGACCTTGAGCAAGTCCTTCACTCACAATTGTTCAGCAGCATCGATGTTTTGTCGTATGGTCATGTGTGCACTTTTCAACTTTGGAAGGTCGGCAATGGCAAGTACAGTTGTATTGTATTGTTAATATGTAGCACATTAGGCTGTGCCTACCTATACTGTAGGCTAACCGTCTCAAACCTGTACTCTCTGCGTTACAGGCCAAGCACCCTATCCATTAGGGTACGGCGCTATGCCATGTGTATGTAGTCTCTCTGGTTCCAGTGTTACTGTAGGAACCAAGTTGGAACCAAGTTGGAACCAAGTTGGAACCATCATAAGTAGAAGTTTGGCCTATTCTGCCTATTTGTCAGTCTACATCTGTTTATATGTCTGTATCTTATCTGCCTCTTTTCCTGTCGATATGTTTGTGCCTGTCCGTAGTTTTCTGCATGTATGTGGGTGGCCATTTTTGCCCCACTTCCCCTCTATGCGCTTGTGGCTGTCTGTGTCTCTGTCTATTTTATCTGTCAAATTAAAAAAAATATTAATGTCTTCCGCCCCACCATTGGATCAAGTTTATGAGAAATAGTCCTTTTCCAAGACAATTGCAGGTTTTCTTGTAAAATATTTTAATTAAAATATTAACTGTCATTCAATATACCGTTGGAAAGAGCTTTTAAAACTGAATAAAATGATATTTTAATTTTCGTTTTAGCTCTGGACAACCTTTCTAACGGTGCATTGTGATTGGGAATTGTTTAACAGTACACATTTCCTTACAATTTTTTTACACTTTTAGTATAGTTTTTCTTTAATTGATTGTGTTTTCATTTCAGCCGAATGTGCATTTTGTCCTGAGTGCCACGAGCATTCCATTTTGATCATGAATATTTGCGAAATTTCGAAGCATAAAAATACAACGCCTACTCGTTCTAAGACATACTTTTCGCCTTTCGGACACGGACAGGAACTACGGCTGACTGTTCTACCCACGTATGAGAAATGTGTCTCTGTTCAACTGGTCCACTACATTGACCTTCACTACCTAATGTCTCCTCTTCAGTCTTCATTTAGGAAATTCCACTCGATGGGAATTTCATATATGGCGAGTCTTCTAGCAGATATATTTCATGCTCTGGACCGTGGCCATTCCACTCCACTCTCCCTCTATGACATTAGTGCCGCTTTCGACACTGTTGATCACACCATCCTCTCAGACCGGCTGTCAAAGTCGTTTGGGATTGTTGACTCTGCTCTTCTTTGGTTCCATTTATTCCTCACGGATCGCTCTGTTTCTGTAGTATTCGGTCACACCCGCTCAGCGCTCTCCCTAATTAATCCTAGTCATGAACTTATGTAGTCCGTAAAAGCCCATTAAAAAGCTAGCGACACCATGGGCGTAGCCAGAAAAAAAATTCGGAGGGGTTTAAGATTTCGGGGTTCCATTGAAAATCGTCGCAAAGTCCAGGTTATTTTGTATTTTGCATGTAGAAGCATATACAAAAAATTTCGGAAACTTATTGGGGGGGTTTAAACCCGTAAAACCACCCCCTAAATACGCCCATGAGCGACACCAGACTTTGCGCTTTAAAAAGCAGAGCATCTTAGAAAACTGACCAGCTTAAGGCTATTTCAACACGAGTCATAAAATAATCATCCGTTGAGGGCAGTCATAGGCCAAGTACTGAGAGAGCACAATTTCTAACTGAAGAATTACCGTGGCTTACCACCATACAATTTCAGTCAATCACCAAAAAGCGCAGCCCCATAAGCTAGCCACAATTATAGGCAGCCATGAGTATGAAGTGTTAGCCTCGGCATCCAGAAGCGAGCGGCCAGTCCTCTCCCTCGACTTCACATCTGACAGTTCGAGTGGTTAACCACTAGACTTTTGCAGTGGAATATGTTTCATCATCATCATCGCCAGTACCCGACGTCAGCCATTTGGTGGAGATGGGTACGAATAAATGACCGCTATTGTTCTGGGAAGCAAGAGTAATTCGCGAATTCTGACTATCAAATCTGTGCTTAATCCTTCTATAGCAACCACTGAACTAATCAGTGAATTCTGACTATCAAATCTGTGCTTTATCCTTCTATAGCAACCACTGAACTAATCAGTGAATTCTGACTATCAAATCTGTGCTTTATCCTTCTATAGCAACCACTGAACTAATCAGTGAATTCTGACTATCAAATCTGTGCTTAATCCTTCTATAGCAACCACTGAACTAATCAGTGAATTCTGACTATCAAATCTGTGCTTTATCCTTCTATAGCAACCACTGAACTAATCAGTGAATTCTGACTATCAAATCTGTGCTTAATCCTTCTATAGCAACCACTGAACTAATCAGTGAATTCTGACTATCAAATCTGTGCTTAATCCTTCTATAGCAACCACTGAACTAATCAGTGAATTCTGACTATCAAATCTGTGCTTTATCCTTCTATAGCAACCACTGAACTAATCAGTGAATTCTGACTATCAAATCTGTGCTTAATCCTTCTATAGCAACCACTGAACTAATCAGTGAATTCTGACTATCAAATCTGTGCTTTATCCTTCTATAGCAACCACTGAACTAATCAGTGAATTCTGACTATCAAATCTGTACTTAATCCTTCTATAGCAACCACTGAACTAATCAGTGAATTCTGACTATCAAATCTGTACTTAATCCTTCTAGCAACCATTGGTCTGATCAGCAACTTTAATAACTTGAGCGCGTTTGTGATCATGATGAAAAGAAGTTGGAATGATTACATGGAAGAAAATAAACTGCTTGAAACGCCACACAACTACAGATGTCTCAGCCATTTGGCTACCGCTTCTCACCACACTTTGCAACCGATCCATCCTCGAAGGAGTCCTGCCGTCAACCCAGAAGGGATCAATCCTGGACCCTGTCCTCAAAGTTGAGGGGCTTTACAAACTGATCCAGCCACCTTCCGACCGATCGCCAACGTCTTCTTCATCTCCAAGGTCATCGAAAAGATCGTCGCAGAAGATTATTCTGGAATGGTGTTGTCAGTCGTTTTGTCCGAAAAGGTTCCCCGGAACGCGACGGCATTGAAGCGTTGGACGTTTATAGAGAGTCGTTGAAAGAGAAACGACGACTCCCTCGGGTCTCCGGTTGCAAGGGTCAGGTTACGCTTACGATTATTATTATTATTATTTTTTATTTATTTTTTATTTTTATTTTTTATTTTATTTTTTATTTTTTTTTTTATTTTTTATTTATTACTAGCAGTTTTTACCCGGCGTTCGCCCGGGTTTTCCTCAGCGCCCGTGTATTTGAATTTAACGACATCTTCGTCAACGCCTGTGAATTTGAATTTAACGATGTGAAAATTTTTCGTGTGTCCCTCTGGCGAATTTACGCGCTGGCTTGAAATTTGTTTAATTGCAACTCTATGTAATATATATACTCCCATGCATTTGATGGCATTGAAACTATGACCACATCGAAACTTAAAATGTCCAAATATCGGAATTTCAAGTAAATTTTGAGTTGAAATATAGTAGGGTTGAGATCTATAGAAATTCAAATGAAAACGTTCGTTAAAAATTTCGTATCGCTAAAGTTTTGCATTGGCTAATCTTTAAGTCCGATGACCTAGAAATTCTCCCGTGGTCCCCACTTCTGATGTTAAATCAACGGTCAACGTGATTGGTTGCGAATCAGAGCGTTGACCTATATGCTACGTATGACGTAAGATTGTATATTTAATTAGCATGCGTGACGTGAACAAATGGCCTTACTATGGCCATGGTGTAAGAGACCGGTATTGAGATACAGCCTCGTCGAAAAGTTTGAAATTTAAAATGGCCATATATCGGCGTTTAAATGAAATTGCGAACTGAAAATAGTCGCGTTGACCTAGACGTTGCGTAATAATGTTTTGTAAATTTTTTTCAAATCGCTAAACCGTTCCGTTTCGGAGCCTTTACCCGGACAAGCAAACATACATACATACATACGGAAGGACATCGTAAACAGACTAAGACTTATAATATTAGATTATTATTATTATTATGCTGTTCTGGCCCACCTATATGCAGACGATGTCTGGCCTACTTGCATTGCTCCACCTCTGACGCTATAGCGACCACTCAGGTTATGAACTCGATCATGGAAGCCCTTGAGACCTGGAAGTCGTCTAACCGGCTTCGGCTTAATTCCACTAAACCCAGTTCATCTGGCTTGGCACGCGCCAGCAACTGTCTAGGCTAGATATGGTTGCCCTCGCTGCCGCTTCTCGCTTCTCCTCTGTTGTGCGTGACCCATAGGCGTCACCTTGGAAGTTCGACCGAGAGCTCTTCTTTGCTCCCAAAATCAACCTCATTAACCGTGACTGCTTCTACCAATTGCACCAGCCTCGCAATGTCGCCCTCTCACTCACTGCTTCTGATATCTCCACTCTTATCCATGCCTTTGTCGCACCCAGACTTGATTGCCGCTCTACTGACCTCCCAGCTGTTCGACTGGGATGCTTGGTTCGGATTTTGCATTCTGCTACCCTCCTTTTCGGTCACATACCAAAATGCGACCATTTCTCTGAGCAGCGGATTGCGTATAGGATAGCTGCCCTGGTCTGGCGTTGCTTACTAGGCCTCGCCCCAGACTACCTTCGCGAGCTCTGTTGCCCTGTCCTTAGTGCTAGGGGCTCTCGATCCCTCCGATTATCTGAACAGGGTCTCCTACTTGTCTCTTTTCCCCGAACCTCCAATACGCAGAGCCGCGCTTTCTCGGTGGTGGGTACCTCGACCTGGAATGGCCTCCCTCTGGAGCTTCGTCTCTTTCCTAGGACCTTCTCTCCTATGTTCTTTCCTCAACTTAAAACTATTCTTTTTGGCCGTGCTAGAGTCGGGAGCGCCTCTGAGTAGTTTTCTTGAAAGGGCGCCATACAAATGTAGGATCTGAATGAAAATTGTAATTGTAATCGAACATTTATATAGCGCCGCTCAGAAATCAGCAGCGCTCTCGACCTGCGTCAGTACCTGCATCAGGGAACAAGAAAGTCTTAAGGCGTCTCCGGAACTGGGAAGGTGAGAGGGCTAGTAACTCAAGGCGAAGAAACTGGGGAAGAGAGTTCCAAGCTGAAGGGCGAACACGGGCAAAGCCCCTAGAGTGGGCCGTAGCAGAGCGCATGGAAAATGGTCAATCACATCACAAGCATCGGTGGGTTTACAGTTTACCAGACTAAAAAACATTCCACTTAAACTCACAATTGATGTTGTCTGCATAGACCCTAATCTGCATCTGTCGATTTACGGCTTACCAGACCAAAGTCATGCCTGCTGAACTTACAACATGCATCATTGCATGATTGCATCACCAAGATCTTTTATATCTGTAGTAAGTTTCCTGGTTGCTATAGACCAAAACATGTCGGTTAAACTTACAGCAACCGCTCAGATAGCCTTAGTGCCGTACAAGCGAGCTCTGCCAAGAAGCATCACAGGAGAGGCTTAGCATTTGTACACACCGAACATCGATGACTAAACACATCAATAACGTAACGAAAAGTTCCCTTTGATACAGAAACCCAAAGGAAAAGCAGCCAGCAAGCGGAGAAGAAAACATAGAAGCTGGTTTCTGCAGAGAAACTCCAATGACGCAAAAGACCAAGGAAGCAGAAAAGTTGCTGGGTGATTGACGTAAAAATCGAGAATCACCCTCCGATGTGTATCATATTCCATTTGACGACCAAAAAAGTCTTCTCGGCTACTGTATGATTGTCATTTAACGGCCGCTGGAGCACTGCTTTGATTTTAGACTACCGACTACCGAAGCTTCTCGAAGATCTCCTTGAAAAGGCGCTTGTAATCTTTAGGACTGTTACAGTAGGCTAATAATGTCCTAAACCCCAACCAAGCTTTCTTTTCTAAACGCGTAAATAGATGTGGTTAAGCTGAGCTGGACTTTAAATAGGTACCTGTTACGTAATTACCTTAATTAATTGATCAGTACCTAAAGTCCAGCACAACAGAGATAAAACATCGATTAAGTTGGGGAATGACCACCGTGATTCGAGATTACGGACAATGAAGTAATACACCGTGATTTGACGAATTCGATTTCTGCGAGCGTTGGAAGAAGTCGTCTGGCGCGCATGCGCACTGGACGTTATGAATCTTGAAGACGGTAGAATGGAGCCGAAAATCGATGGCAGAGGTAGTCAATCAATAGATAGATAGATAGATAGATAGATAGACAGACAGACAGATAGATATATAGACAGATAGATAGGCCTAGATAGATAGATAGATAGATAGATAGATAGATAGATAGATAGATAGATAGATAGATAGATAGATAGATAGATAGACAGACAGACAGACAGACAGATAGATATAGACAGATAGATAGATAGATAGATAGATAGATAGATAGATAGATAGATAGATAGATAGATAGATAGATAGATAGATAGATAGATAGATAGATAGATAGATAGATAGATAGATAGATAGATAGATAGATAGATAGATAGATAGATAGATAGATAGATAGATAGATAGATAGATAGATAGATAGATAGATAGATAGATAGATAGATAGATAGATAGATAGATAGATAGATAGATAGATAGATAGATAGATAGATAGATAGATACGTAGACATATTCTTTATTGAAACCAATTGCATACCGCACTTTGGGGGAAAAATCTGAAGCCTATCAATAACTTTAAAGATGATTAAACTATACAGTTCGTCATTCCATACTTCCATAATTATTATAGTCCACAAATAGATTATTTCACCCGTTACCCATTAAACTAAATTTATTCATTAAACATCCTCATGATGAATGTTTTTCTAATCAATCTATTAGCGCTTGGGATTTCTCGGTCATGTGTTGATAGTATGTCTCTCCTAATCTATAGAAGTTACGTTTCAATTTCGATGAAACGATCAGTCAGTTGCGTGGCAGAGATTGTTGTTGAATTATTCTGTCGATTAGTATGAATTTAGGCGAGAACTACGGAGTTAAGCATCCGACTAATCGAACGATGTATGTGCGAGCTTGCTCTTTGAAGCTTCTTGTAAACTCTAGCGTAATCACAGTGTCGTAAGTTCCGAAGTTCGGTGTCGTGAAACACACGGTCTGATGGCGAGAATAACATTCTGAAGTGAGGAAGGAACGCTTTTAACGTGAAGGAATATTTGTTGTTCGAAAAACTCTTGATTCTGAGTGATTTTTCAAGTTTCATCAAGGAACGACCGATCCAACAAGATCTTCTACACACGAATCAAATACAACACACACCATGTACATGTACGTAAAGGAATTCTGTGGTTGTTGAACTCTGGTGGCGTGGGTGAGAACTGTAAAAAAAACTATTCTACTACAACATGGGTAGCTAATTTAGGCGTTAAAAATACATAGATTTAGTCAGTAGAGGTACTGGACTAACTGGGATCGCATAAGACCTTTAATTAGCTCATCATTCAATGAAATACCTAGACATTTGTCGAGTTGACATGCATATTATAATATAATATTATATGCATTTGCTTTATTATGTTCAAAAGAGTTGACTTAGCCTATCTGATTTGTTAACAATATTAGCCTAACCTACTTACTTACTTACTTAATTAATTCGAATTAATTAACAAGTTCATATCGTTTTGCTGTTTAATGTGTCCACCAGTGTGGCCACTCCTTGGGATTTTCCCAAGATCCTGGGAATTTGGGGTCGACTTGGGATCTGGGGATTTTGCATAGCAATCTTGGGATTGTTTCTAAGGTCTACAGACTAATTTTTGCCGTAGGGCCTACTCTTCAACAGTGGCAGTGAATCAGATTAGAAAAACTCGTATGTTTTGTACTGTATTGAATTTTCTACTTTTTGTAAATAAAGATAATAATAATACATATGAATTATAAAACAATATCTCATTGTAATCGTAATCGTAATCGTAATCTCCAAACTTCTAAATCGCCACTCGAAAGCCAAGCGCAGGGCACCAGCTTATTCACGAGCACTGCGTCTAGTCAGAAGGGTTGTCCAAAAGAGTAGTCCGAGGGAGGTCCGAGTCCGGTTTCCGGTTTATAAATTCTACAGCATTGTTTATTTGTTTAAAACCATCTAATTGCATATTCTGTGCATGTCATCGGGCATGTCGGTCTACTGATCGACCTCCGCGTCATTTCCACGGATATATTCATCTAAATGCAGAATTTGTTCAGTAACTTTGGAGTTTTCTGGTGCTAGGTTTGCGTACCGGACTTATTCGTCAGTTTTGCTAATAGTGAGGGCTGTTAGACCGAAAATTTAAGCGGATGGGGACCGGCTGGACAAAAGCACCAAAATTTCTGTGTACTTAGGTTTGGTCATATGGTAATGGTTTTTGGTAGGAGCCACGCGATCCGACCACGGGGTCACCCCTCAAAATACAAGATGGCGGCCAATAATGGCGCGAACACAGAAAACAGTATATATCAGGTAATAGGTAAGCTATAAAAACAAACAAAGTATCAAATTTAACATTATCAAGGTCAAGGAATCGATTTATCGTAGTGGCAATAGTGTCCGAATGTTACTATCCAAGATGGCGTCCCATATGGCCGCCAACACACAAAAATATGTATATATCAGGTCAGAGGTAAGCTACAATAGCAAATAAAGTGTCGAATATAATATTTTCAAAGTCAAGGAATCGATTTATCGTAGTGGCAATAGTGTCCGAATGTTACTTACCAAGATGGCGTCCCATATGGCCGCCAACACACAACAATATATATATCAGGTCAGAGGTAAGCTACAATAACAAATGAAGTGTCGAATATAATATTTTCAAAGTCAAGGAATCGATATATCGTAGTGGCAATAGTGTCCGAATGTTACTATCCAAGATGGCGGTCAATATGGCCGCCAAAACACAAAAAATATGTATATATCAGGTCAGAGGTAAGCTACAATAACAAATGAAGTGTCGAATATAATATTTTCAAGGTCAAGGAATCGATATATCGTAGTGGCATTAATGGTTGCATTTTAAGATGTCATCTGAACAAAAATTTCTCTATTATTTGAGTGCTGATAAGAACCAGCTGTCACTCGTAGCTATTATTATTATGTTCATGAAATATTTCTGAAATATTGGGTGGATATAAGCAGCTCCGTCCCCCCACCTCAAGTTTCAGGGGACCGTCCCCTATGTCTCCTCCGCCCCTGCACGAGTGCTGAGCTACGAATGCTCAATTTAATCGCGCCAAAAACGTGTGAGCTCGATCCTGTACCCAGTCCTGAAGCTGGATGGGCTGGATTCAAGTGATTAAGCAAATTACCGTCTGATTGCAAATGTGACATTTCCTTCTAAGGTTCTGGAATGTATTGCTGCTATTGTTTATCTAGATATAGATATAGATATAGATATAGATATAGATATAGATATAGATATAGATATAGAAATGGTTTGCTATCCTCCCAGCAGTCTGGCTTTAGCAAGAATCACTCTATGGATCGAGAATCTCCAAAACGCCTCTGTGGCGCCATACATGTCGGACATCTCTCTCTCTCTCTCTCTCTCTCTCTCTCTCTCTCTGTCTCCTCTGTCTCTGTCTCTGTCTCTGTCTCTGTCTCTGGCTCTGCTCTCTCTCTCTCTCTCTCTCTCTCTCTCTCTCTCTCTCTCTCTCTCTCCTGACCATGCATCTTCTATGTCAGCTCAGCTTTTGACTCTCTTGACCATAATAAGTTTTACTCCTTCAACGCCTTTCTGCTTCTTTTGGGCTGACAGACAAACCGCTAGAGTGGCTTCGATTTTGATGTCCCATAGGTTTTAGTGCTGGGTCCAATGCTTTATATTATCTAATCGTCTGGTATTGGGGTCTTGCTGGCGTCATGTGGGCTTGTGCACCAGCTAGGCTATATGCTGACGATATGCAGACCTACACCCATTGCCACCCCAATTGCGGGGTGGATTGCCGTTCAGCAGATGCCAAGCTATGGATGCCTTCCACTTGGTTAGCATCAAATCGCCTGCTTCTAAACGCCTCAAAGAATCAATTCATTTGTTTGGGTTGTGGTAGACGGCTGGCGAGCATTGACCGATGCCTGGTTTCGGAAAAGTTCCCGCATGTCACCTTATTGGATTCGGTCCGGGACTTGAGGTTAACTTTGGATCAAGAACTTTGTTTTTCTCAGCACATAAATGAGCTTGCCCTTAGCTGCTATAATCAGTTACGTCAATTGAGGGTTATTTCTCGCTCCCTATCCCGTGACGCTGCTGTGATCCTTATCCATGCTTTTGTTCCTAGCAGATTGGATAACTGCAGTTTGATCCTGGTGGGTTTGCCACAGAGCCACTTGGACTAATTGGGCGCCGTGACCGGTTTTTCGTTCAGCTGCTCGTCTTAGAGGGGCTTTCCCAAATATGCTCCTGTTTCTGTATTATATGTGGGATGTATTGTACTGGCTCTCTGTCCCACAACGCATCTCTAATAGGGTTGCTGTTTTGGTCTGGCGGTGCATCCTTGGCTGTGCCTCGGCCTATCGGAGTGATCTTTGTCGTCCGCTTTCTGATACAGCTGCAGTCGTCGAGTCTTCCGATTATCTGCTGGGGGAGAACTCTTAGTCCCTCGGGCTCGCTCCTCAAGTAGGCAGCACCGTGCCTTCTCAATGGTTGGACCTTCCATCTAGAATGGTCTCCCATTAGAGATTCGTCTACTGCCTATGGGTAGTGCCCCTGCATTTAATAAGTTACTAAAGTCTAATTATTAGTGACGAAGCTGGGCTGGAAGCGACTCTGAGTAGATCTCCTGAAGGGCGTAATATCAAACTCCTTGAATAAATGAATGGATAGGTAAGCCACAATAACAAATGAAGTGGCAATAGTGCGGGAATGCTACAATCCAAGAAATCATTAAGAGATCTTCAAAGTCAAAACCTTATAGGATCTGCGTCTGCTGTTGTGAGCGCTACAAGCACGAATGCACAACTTTGATCTTCCGTGCAAAGACGATAAGAACTTTGTCTCAAGGGTACTTTACAAACATATTAATCGAGTCCCCAAAGCCATCAATTAACTAACATTGTTTGCTCTTTCCATTTTTCCACAGTATTCTACTTAGTCTTTATGTTCCAGGTTGCGGTGTGTCAGCCTGTTTTGCAAATTAAACGAATATACATACAAATAGAATCAAACAGCTCAGAGACAGTCCGCTTAGAGTTTTCGTCAGTGTTGAGAAGATGGTGTCCCGAAGAGCGGTTCCAAAGGCCCCCACGACCCAGGCTTTATGAGCTGAGATATACATATTTTTGCGTTTTGGCGGCCATATTGACCGCCATCTTGGGTAGTAACATGCAACCATTAATGCCACTACGATATATCGATTCCTTGACCTTGAAAATATTATATTCGACACTTCATTTGTTATTGTAGCTTACCTCTGACCTGATATATACATATTTTTGTGTTTTGGCGGCCATATTGACGGCCATCATTGGATAAGATAGTAACATTCGGACACTATTGCCACTACGATATATCGATTCCTTGACTTTGAAAATATTATATTCGACACTTCATTTGTTATTGTAGCTTACCTCTGACCTGATATATACATATTTTTTTGTGTTGGCGGCCATATGGGACGCCATCTTGGATAGTAACATTCGGACACTATTGCCACTACGATAAATCGATTCCTTGACCTTGATAATGTTAAATTTGATACTTTGTTTGTTTTTTATAGCTTACCTATTACCTGATATATACTGTTTTCTGTGTTCGCGCCATTATTGGCCGCCATCTTGTATTTTGAGGGGTGACCCCGTGGTCGGATCGCGTGGCTCCTACCAAAAACCATTACCATATGACCAAACCTAAGTACACAGAAAGTTTGGTGCTTTTGTCCAACCGGTCCCCTTCATCTTGCTTAACAGCCCTCACTATAAGGATTTTGTACGTTTAAAGGGCATTTCGCTTGTCGACTAGGCCCATGTGACTGCATCAAGCGCATCCTTCCGATTTACGGTCGAGTCTGAGCCATATTAAAGGACCGTGTACGCCGCCTGCAGCCGGTATTTTCATCTCGGCGGACGGCGACCGACGCGGACATTGACCTCGACCGCTCTTCAATCTACCGACCATTGCCTTTCTCTGTACTCCTTATGCCTCGAAGAATAGCCTACGTGCGTCATCTTCCACTGGTCAGTGAGGGACTGCTCGTCGGCAGCAGTGCGACCACTCTCCATTTTCTGAAATCCGAAGCTCTTGCCAGAAAAATCCCAAGACTGGCCAAAAGTGTACCAAAAATCCCAAGTTACTGAAAAGGAAAAGTTGTGATGAAATATTAAATGCGTTTTAACAATCACAATTATTTTTAAATTCCAAGCTAAGAGCTGACAAAGAAAAAGCCGGAGCATAACATTGAATTAACCAATTATAATGTTTGCAAGTAACAATAATAATAAACGTCTTTCAGATAGACCTACGGAGAGAGTTCTCCTAATCTGATTCGCTGCCACTGTTGAAAAGTACGGTTAAAAACTTCTCTGTAGACTTTAGAAAAATCCCACGATTGCTGTGTAAAATCCCCAGTTCCCAAGTCGGACCCCCAAAATCCCAAGATCTTGGGAAAATCCCAAGGCGTGGTCACACATGGTCGGCAGCGTCATCGTGTGCGTGTGCGAACCCTTTCACCCTCTACTCTTTCGACTCAACTTGGCCCACTGAATATAAAGATCCATACTATCAACTGTCGACGGGAATCCGTTGGCTGGTTCCACGCGTGGTGACTCTATCTGCTTTACTGTGCATTGTTTTGCTAACTAATGTAATATAAATATAGGCCTATTCGTTCGTAATTACATTAAATTTTGACATCATAATAAGCTATAGCGCTCAGAGCGCCTATGAGTAGATTTCTTGAAGAGGCGCTATATAAATGTTCAATTACATTGCATCTAACATACAAATGGTGTTCACTGGTCAATGTTGGTATGTGCAAAATTTCATTGTCACCCTTATTCTGGACTGATTTTGGGCTAATTCTGAGTTACTCATAAGATGAAAGATGAGTGAATGAATTACCTCTGATTGCTCTGAATGCATTCTTTATCCGCCCTCTTTTCCTTCATCAGTCGTTCGCTCAGTTTCTTTAATTCATGTGAATTGTGATCGACATCTTCATACATTCTCAATTTCTCATGGACGTTCCGAAGAACTTCCAGCTCTACTGTCAGACACGAGGATATCGTATAATCAACTAACTTGATGTGAAACATTACCAAATCCATAAACGGTGATGTCTGATAGGCTACTTACAGGATAGTATAACCATAATAGGTCTGACGGTACAACAATGTATGAATATTATCTAGGCCCATCTGATGGTACAACCACGTACGGATCTATGCCTATCTGATGCAGTATTCTAGGCCAACCTGATAGTATAACCATGTAGGTAACTAAGCCCATCAGAAGGTACAACCATGCATGGTTCTAGGCCTATGTGATATAGGTCTACCTGATGGCAGAACTATGTAGGGGTCTTTCTCTTCGTATGCTTTTCCATATGGAATCACTGGATCTAGGAAGAGTTTAAAGAAACCATTTCTAGCACAGACTGAGAGACAAACTGGAATGAGTCTCCGTTGGCAGTACTCGCATTCTCGTAGAGACCGACCAAAAACACTAGTCGGTCTTTGCGCGTCTGCGAGAGACCGTCGGTGGAGCGCATTTCCAGCTTCATAAAGATCACTGTATTAGAATCATGATTTTATTCAAATAAGAATTGACATTACGATTGCAATCAAATTACACTACGATTTCAATTGTTATTACACAAGGACATTATAGGCCTACCTGATACTAGGCCTAATTACGAGTACACCCAATGTTACAATTAAAATTACAAAATAATGAAATAACCATGAGGTTATGATTATTACGATGACAATATACATAATTTACAGCCTCCGCCCTCGTGCCCATGAATTCGAACTGCCACGCAAAGACGACAAGAATTTTATTTCAAGAATCCTGTATAAGCGAATTTCTCTGTGACGCCATAAGCCAACTCTGTTTACTTCATTTTTTATTATCTTTTAAGTTTGTATACCCTTTCTGTAACTGTGAGCTTGGGTGCGGTGTGTCATCCTTGAGTTGGAATTTACAATAAAACGAATATATATATATATATATATATATATATATCAATCAGAATTTAAGACTGGAATGTAGCGATCCTTCAGTTTTTCTATCTACTCAGAGGCGCACCCCGGCCCAGTCACCACGGCTGAAAAGATAGTTTTCAGAGAGTATAAAATGCAGGTGAAGAGTTCCTATAGTAGGAGACGGAGCTCAAGAGGAAGCCCATTCCAGATACTCGGTCCCACAACCGAGAAGGCCCGATATTGCATTGTAGAAGTGCGTGCAAATGGGACACTCAGGTACCGCGGACTGCAGAGCGAAGTGGGGTCGGCGGCCAATATTGGCAGAGATAGATCATAGAGCGACATAGCTCCTGCAGATAAGCAGGTGCGGTACCAACGAGCTACGCCAAACGAAGGCAGAGACCCTAAATGAGATGCGTTGTGGTAGTGGCAGCCAGTGCAGGACATCCCGCATATATTCGGATACATGACCCGACTTAGGAATGCCACCAATCAGTCGCGCAGCCGCGTATCTCGTTTCTGATCACGCAAGAGAATTTCCTGCGATCAAAGTGATGCAAGTAACTCGTAAAAGTCGTAATGCGGAATTGAATAAGTCCAACGATCTCATGCGTACTCGCCTGACAAAAATAACGCGAACTAAGAGCTCCGAAAACTTAATAAAGTCGCCGACGATTGATTGATTTGTCCTAATCGCCATTTTGATCATGTTTTCGACAGCGTCCCAGCCACAACACGTTCACGATGACGCAAAAGGGCTCTTCTAGACAGAGTAGATTCTTCTTGTAGCGCATTTTATTGTTTTTCGACTGAAGAGAATAATTTTATAATAATGAAGCAAATATTAAGTAGACCTGCAATAAAATATGAAATTTTCATAATTTAATAAAATATTATACATCTGAATTAAAATAAATAATAATAATAGATGAAAAATAATTAATTAAATAATAATAAAAACAATTAATTAAATAATAATAACGGGGGCCCGTGGCGCTTTGGATAACATCTGGCACAGAGACCGAGAGGTACCGAGTTCGAGCCCCGTTGTATTGCAAGCTGTCTGTTCTGTTAGTAGTTAAGATTTCAATTGCATAACTATATTATAATAAAAATGAACTGTCTGAAAATATAAATAATGACAACAAAACAAGAAAATAAATATCCATACAGAATAAGAAAAGTCATCAACGTGAGGTTTATTAGCTGTATACCATAGTGACAAACCAGACAAAATACTCTTACGTTAAATATAGAAAATGCAAGCACACTGTAGGCTATACCATCTGGCCCATCTTAGTTCCATTCAAAATTAAAAAACTCTGAATTTGTAACACTGTTGTGGGAAAACACTGTGACCTATCAATAACTAAGCTGGCAATCCCGTCTTCTACGGTGTCCATTGTTTATTATAGACATTACGTCATTTCCGTTTCCATGGTAACTGCATGTACGGCTCCCAAACGACTCTAAGCTGGATGTGGCGGCGACGGTGAATGAACGGAGCGACGCAGACGATCCGTTGACCCTCTTCCAGGACAGGAGTGGCAGGACACTTCGGCTACAAAATGGCGTCAATGATCAGCGATTATATGAACAAGATCCTGCCGAAGAAGGTGCAGTTGGCGCACGAGGATAAGCCAACTTGTAAGCCTTGCACGGTCTGCTCCGACGCCAGAAAAGCCAAGGAAAGATGGTAGGAAACGAGAAATTATCCATTCTAATCTAGGAATTGCTGTAGCACCACCGTCAATTAATCTCATCAGTCGATTGTCGGTAAAAGTGCATTTTAGCGTATTTAATTCATGATGCTGCCATGCAGACGAGTATTTTTAGCGTATTTTATTGTTTCTCTCATGTGTCTGCGTTACTGCGTAAATGGAAGCTGGATTGATATAAAATAATTGTTTGCTTAAACGAAAGTTGGATTGAGGAAACTAGTTATTTGCTAAAATAGAAGCCGGATTTATGGGAAAAGCGTGTAGTTTAGCGTCGTAAATGGCTCGCCAATGCATAGATTTAATAGAATTATTGGTCGAATACAAGTTGGATTGACGAAAAGATTCTCTTGCAAATAGAAGTAGGATTGATGAAAATAATTTTAGCTTAAATGGAAGTGGGATTGATGAAAAGAATCTTGCTTAAATAGAATGTATTCATGAAAATGCAATCAATAATAAAATACGCTGAAATAATTAAATACGCTAATGATAGAGGAAAAGATGGATTTCAATAAGGTCTTACAGTAAAATACGCTAAGAATGCACTTTAGCCCGAAGTTTGTCGCTATTAATCAACATCCTTATCCAAGACAAACTCCAGGACGATTCCGGTTGGAAGCCAAGAAAGCGCTTCTCGGAGAAGACATGGAAAAACTAAGGAAGGAAATGAGGAAAATCCTGTTTTTAGCGTATTGAAATATTCACCCGTTGCTAGCATTATTATTTTTCATCTAGGGAATCCAACTCTATACAATGGCGAGGAATCCTATTCGGCAATCCAGCTTCTATTTAGACACAAGACATTGTGGTCCTACCAAGGGGATAATGAGTGTAAACTTATTGTAAAAATCAATGGAAGAAACTAGATCACAAACCATAAAGCAATTTAAAACATAATATCTTCCACAATAATTCGTCATTTCAAACGTAATTTAACCGAAACATAATGTTTACCGGAAGGTCAAAGATGTAATCGTAATTGTATTTGCAATTCCCCTTCTTCCTTCTTTCATTTCACTCTGTCCTTTTCTGTTTATCGTAATCGTAAACACCAATTTCTAAAGCGCTACTCTTGCACCAGCATATTTACGAGCGCTGCGTCGTATCAGAAGGGTTGTCCATAGAGCGATGTTCAGTTGAGGTTCGAGCATAATGACAGTTCTTCCAAATGTCGTACAGATCTACACGTGAATACCGCCAATTCTCATATTCTCGGTTCTTCTACCAATACGCCATTCACCCATCGTCATCTGCCTCTAAGCTTATTTTACCACCGACAGGCCTTCCACTCCAAACTGAAGTCTCGCCTCTTCAACAATTCCTACCCTAATCCATCCTATACATCCGCCTTCCAAGTTTTCTCATCCTCAGTGAAACCCGCCTCGAGAGCAAAAGGAAACCTCCTCTCTTTGGTCTGACAGAAAGAGGTAGAGATGCTACCCCAGAGATACGATTGTAGAGTGTAATAAGAAGGAGAAATTCAATTCCATAGGGAGGGTTCCTATGCAGGGAAAGGATCTCGATTGAGACATTACGTGGTCCTAACATGGGGAGAATGAGTGTAGACTATTAGTAAAAATCAAGGGAAGAAACTAGATCACAAAACATAAAGCAATTTAAAACATAATATCTTCCACAATAATTCGTCATTTCAAACGTAATTTAACTGAAACATAATGTTTACCGGAAGGTCACAGATGTAATCGTAATTGTATTTGCAATTCCCTCTTCTTCCTTCTCTGATTTCACTGTCCATTTCTGTTTATCCTAATCGTAAACACCAATTTCTAAAGCGCTATTATACTCTGGCATACCCTATTTATGAGCGCTACGTCGTATCAGAGGGGTTGTCCATAGAGCGACTTCCAGTGGAGGTCCGAATATACTGACAGTTCTTCCAACTGTCGTACAGATCTACACGTGAATACCGCAAATTCGCATATTCTCAGTTCATTTGCTCACGGAACCCTGCAACGTGTTTCACCCGTCCAATTGTTCAAGAAATAAATGAGACTATTATAATAACCTGCATTGTTAGGATACTATTTAGATGTCAGAATTTTAAACTTTGAATATAAGTAATTTGCATCTCTGGTGCATACTATTATGTTGCACTACAAATACATAGCATAAAATCGTGTCTATAGCAAGAATGATTGGAAGCTGTGCAGAATTCTGTTCATTGTTCAATGTGCATCCTTTTGTGGCTTCATTTGATGCGTTTTAATATTGCATTGAACTGTGGCGGAAGCCAGGGCCAACGCCCGCGGAACCTAAGGGTGCAATGACCTCATCAAACCCAACAGGTTCCGTGGAACCCCCCTTTGAAAACCAATGGGTTAGACTCTTCAACAGATCGCCCCAGATTAGCAGAGCGCATGCCACACGGGCCCCAATTCGCTGGTAAATGTGAAGACGATTGAATACGCGCTGCATTAGGGAGCCAGTGCTTCCCAGCCCCTTTTAGCACACTCTCATTATTATTAAGGTGTTAAAGTGTTAAGTTAAAGGTCGACTCAGCCTTTCCTTCGCCAGATGGCGCTGGTAAAATGAGCAGTAGGACGTGATGTGCGCCTTGCATGGCTGCCAAACAGTTAAATTCGACTCCTGTAATAACTTGTGATCATCCGTTCATACTCTGACTTGCAATCATACTGCGGTGTGTCAGTTTGAAATAATGAAAAACGAACATTATTAGTGATTAAGTCAAACGTTCGCTTGTAGCATCGCCGAGAAAGGAGAAAAGCTCTGCAAGGACCTCATCAAAGCCCACGAAGACTGTCTCCTCAAGAACGGTGGCACTCCTACGAACGGGGCCACTGTCAAGGCCAAGTGACCAAGTAAGTATCGGGCATCCGCTCAGAAAACCAAGTCTCTAACATGCATATTTCAGAGAAGTCTAGGATGGCTCTTTAGTTAAGTTGTTCCTTATCTTGCCTCTCCTCCGTACCTTACCGTTTCACAGTCTATCCGACTTGACCTTACTTATTATTTATAGGCTAAATTTACCTTGCAGATAACCATACTACGTTACCATACTGCAGGTTACCATACAGATACCAAGGTTACCATGCAGACATCATGAGGTTACCATACAGATACCACGAGATTACCAAACAAAGGTCTGGCCTTAGTCTCAATGATGCTTCAGGCAAAGTATGCATTCTTACGACCCAGATCCCATCCAATTAAAATTCAGTGTTGATGTTTAATTAAGCGACTCAAAAAGTGTAATCGTCGAAAGAAATGACTTAAAAGTGTGAAAGCATGAACATAATTTTGGTTAAAATGACGACCCTTAAATCGACCCTGACTAGTATACAGATACCAAAGATTACCAGCCATAGGTACCTTAATGTTGCCATAAAGATACCAAAATATTATCTTAGTACATGTAAATGTACTGAAACTGTAATTGTTATCACATTGGCCCTGCATTGTAGATGCATTGACAGTTTCTAAATGTAGATAAGATTCTAAAGTTGGCAGTACCGTAGCGAGGGGTGTTCCAGCGGTGCCATGTAAGCTTAACAGGGCTCAACTCAAGAGGCGGAAACAAATTTTGAAGCAGAATGATTTAATTAGTAGGGCCTAAACTATTTATCTTGAAATATGAAGTATCCATCATAAATGAAATAAATGCAATAAAATTAAATAACAGCAAATAAAATGTGCATATTATTTTAATTGATAGATGTGCACTGTGCAGGCTAATTTAGAAATTGTTGTTGACTCGTTTGTAAATCGCCGTTCAGAAGTCAGGACTTTTATATTGCATTCCAATGTATCGATAAAAATCATCTATATATTTTCATTTGTTTTGTAACATCCATGTTTTCATAATTTGCATAGACTTACGCTTGGCAGAGGGCGTAATCTGGACCGTTTTAAGGTCGTCGTAGGCCCTAGGCGCTCTTGCATTCGTACACCCCAACTGCCAGCTCTGCATTAAAGCTAAACGCATAATTACGCATCCACATTTCACATTACTGTCGTCATGTTTAATCATAATTCACGAACACACCCAGTTTTGATTTTAAATCTTAGTTTACTTTTTGTAATGCTGATAATTTAAATCTAATATCCTGGATATTGAAGGTCTAATGCAATATTTACGGTTTTACTCTGACTATCATTGAAATTTCAGTTTTTCATTTTCGTGTCAAATTCAATCATTAGACAATAGACAGATTTTGTCAATACCTCATTTTCAGACTTGCATAAGCCCCTGAAAGGTTCGTTGACCATGGGCACAGTGCCTGTTGTGCCTAATGGATAATACGACCATGGGCGTAATGCTATCTTGCTACGATCCTCAGAATTGGTTTTCTTTTTTCGACAGGTGGGAAGACGCAGTATCAGAGTTCGGCGAATGGGAAGATGGGAAACTGGAAAGGAATCGGAAAGTGGAAAATGGGAAGGAAGCGGAAATGGGTAAAGAAACGAGAAAAGGAAATTGCGAAACTAGAAACACCGTACAATACAATGGAACTGGAAACGTTTAAAAATTAGGATGTGAAAAAACTGGGAAAGTACGTTGCTAAGAAAGTGGAAATGGAATATAGGGTGCGGAAAGAAACTGGGGAACAATTGGGGAAAAATCTAACCTTGTGAGAATAGAAATTGATTTGTGGAAAACACTGGGAAATGAAGTTGAATAGAAACTGGAATAGAAACTATTATTCTGAAATGTACTGGGTAAAGTGGACAATAGTTGGAGCCAGAGCTGGACTTTAAAAAAAACCTGGAGGTTTTAGAGACAATGGGAATAAAAATTAGGATTCAAAAAGAAACTGTGAATATTGATAACTTGTGGGAACAGAAGTTGGGAAGTTGAAAAAAAAACTGGAATAAAAACTGGAAAGATTATAATTAGAAAACCAGCCAAATGAGAGAAACGTGGGAAGAAAATCGGCAAAAAATAGAAATAATGACACTATGAAATTGGGAAAATAAGCCCTGTTACCATGATAACAACATGTAGGCTGAGATATTCAGAATTTCAGTGGAAGACAATATCGAGGTCTGAAAACTCTGAATCACCTCGGCTTAGACACAAAACCTCTCTCTAGCTAATATTGACATCTCTTTCCGGTTACAGGAGTGTTCTTAGTGGCAAATTAATTAAGGCTGAGTAGAACTATCATTGTAAATCATTTATTACGGACCAGCCAATACCATTGATTAAAAGGATCTTTGCAGGTCGATGCTTAGTCACTTTCAACATCTATCTAATTCCAAGACCTCTTAAACAGACCGGTCTGTTGTATTAAAGGTCTCTGCCTGGTCTGGTGGTCTACACGTTGAACATAGGTGGTTAACCTTAATCTGCTTTTAATTAACAAAATCCCGCATTCACAAGTTCACATGGAAAATAGGAATGAATCCGGGCATTATCTCTTAAAATGTTTGAAGAACCGATGTATCACGGGCCTTTATAAGCACTGTGAGATCATACCTACATACAGACGTACATAGGCCTACATAGAAAGAGATAATAGGCTACAGAAAGACTCGTACATACGCACAGAAAACCAGGCACTGAATGACTGACTGGCTGACTGACTGATTTGCTTTGGATCAAATGAATAATGGTAAGTCAAAGTCAATCAATTCAGTCAGTTAGTCAGTCAGTCAATCAATTCAGTCAGTCAGTCAGTCAGTCAGTCAATCAATTCAGTCAGTCAGTCAGTCAGCCAGTCAATCAATTCAGTCAGACTAGTCAGTTAGTCTATATTTCCATATGCTTGCTGCGTTATTAATGCACATTCATAAAGTCGCCCGAAGAAATGTAAACCCAATTATAGCTAATTAATTAAGCGAATTCCTAACTAGACAGGCGGTTGATATCAAAGTATAGGCCTATCTTAAGGCAGTTGTTCAAAAATCCCCACTCAATCAGATTCCTGTCTCTATCGCCTTCAGAATCTGCCCTCTAGCGAACTAAGTAGAACCATTACGTTGTAGTAGCTTCTTTCTTATAATTAGAGTGATTTAGTTGTGCCACGGCGATGATGCAAACAGCAAAAGCAAAGTAAGCAAGCAAGTAAGTAAGAGGCCTTTTATTTGCATTTGGCAAGCGCACATATATTACATTGTATATAACGAGCGCATATAAAATATATGTGAAAGAGACAGGAGCCGATTATAAAGTGACACATGCACGGCTAAATATAGATGTAGGCTAACTAAAATATTGACCTACATCAGTTAACAAAACTACTTATAAAAAGTTTAGATTCAACGATGGGTAGCATGAAACGGTATCCTCTCTAGCTAAGTAAGTACTTGTTGTCATGAAGAGGTAGAAAGAGCTGATGAATCCGAAGTGGCCAAAGAGCAGAGACGATCTCTCCATCCCTCGTCGCAACTTGGACAGAGGCCACTAAACAATCCCACCACCGCAAATGACCAAACAAAAACTCCAACGTTTCCTGCTAAGGGCCAAACGACTGGGCTACGTCCCTCCTGAATACCAGAATTTAGACCGAATGATGGAAAGATGCAGACGTCAGACTCCTCCAAGCGGTCAACCGGAACTCACAACATGTGCTTAGAGACCTCTTTCCTCCGACCGTACGTAGGCCATATGCTCTGCGCCTAACCTCATGAAAATATGAACTCCCAAAAGATGACCACAATTTCATCTCTAGGGTTCTATTTAGGACCATTCGGGATGTTAAAGATTTAACTCTCAATCTGACTAAAGGCATAAACTTATAGTTTTTAATTTAATTACCTTCATTATCCCATGTAAAACAAGTTGCGGTATGTCAACTTAGTATTTTTAATAAACGAAATCTACTACTACATCCATGCATGCCATCTGTCAACGGTCGAGGGGAATCCGTTGGTTGGATCCACGTGTATGCGTGGTCCCTTCACTGGTTTATGTGAACCGTTTTGCTCACTTGTGTAATAGGGTGACCACATGTCCCGAGATTACCCGGGACAGTCAGATGATAAAAATCTCACATTAGCCTATCATATTATTGCAATCTGATATAAATTTTATATGCTAATTAAATACATAGAATTTGCTATTTTAATTTTCACAATTTGAAGCGCCACTCAAAATTTACAAATTCGCGGTACAATATAGACTGAAGAGATATCTCTTACACCATGGTCCTATACTAAATAAAAACTTCAGATAAAGATGAACTTTGATATGGATAGCCAAACATTTCATAAGTTTGTCATCTTGATCAAAGAATTTGTTCATCGTGCAATGAATGAATGGCGAGATCGCCTTAGAGCATGTATTCGAGCTAATGGCGGGAGTTTTTAGCATCAGATTTGAAGAACAGCATTTGACTCAAATTAGCGTTTAATGCTCTTATCTTTCGTCGAATCACTCGAATTGTAAAGTTTCACACAAAAAATGAAATTTTGCTTGTTGGAAAGTTAGAATTTTGTTTGTCCAAATTTGAATGTGCATAACTTTGGACCCTGCTGATAGAATTTGATGCAATTTTGAAAAGACGAAAGTAAAGTTCGGTTCGACCAGGGGGAAGTTTTTGGGAAACGGGGGGAAAGAAAATTGGGGAAAAGGGGGAAAAAAAATGGGGGAAAAGGGAAGGGGCGGAAATGGGTAAAGAAACGAGAAAAGGAAATTGCGAAACTAGAAACACCGTACAATACAATGGAACTGGAAACGTTTAAAAATTAGGATGTGAAAAAACTGGGAAAGTACGTTGCTAAGAAAGTGGAAATGGAATATAGGGTGCGGAAAGAAACTGGGGAACAATTGGGGAAAAATCTAACCTTGTGAGAATAGAAATTGATTTGTGGAAAACACTGGGAAATGAAGTTGAATAGAAACTGGAATAGAAACTATTATTCTGAAATGTACTGGGTAAAGTGGACAATAGTTGGAGCCAGAGCTGGACTTTAAAAAAAACCTGGAGGTTTTAGAGACAATGGGAATAAAAATTAGGATTCAAAAAGAAACTGTGAATATTGATAACTTGTGGGAACAGAAGTTGGGAAGTTGAAAAAAAAACTGGAATAAAAACTGGAAAGATTATAATTAGAAAACCAGCCAAATGAGAGAAACGTGGGAAGAAAATCGGCAAAAAATAGAAATAATGACACTATGAAATTGGGAAAATAAGCCCTGTTACCATGATAACAACATGTAGGCTGAGATATTCAGAATTTCAGTGGAAGACAATATCGAGGTCTGAAAACTCTGAATCACCTCGGCTTAGACACAAAACCTCTCTCTAGCTAATATTGACATCTCTTTCCGGTTACAGGAGTGTTCTTAGTGGCAAATTAATTAAGGCTGAGTAGAACTATCATTGTAAATCATTTATTACGGACCAGCCAATACCATTGATTAAAAGGATCTTTGCAGGTCGATGCTTAGTCACTTTCAACATCTATCTAATTCCAAGACCTCTTAAACAGACCGGTCTGTTGTATTAAAGGTCTCTGCCTGGTCTGGTGGTCTACACGTTGAACATAGGTGGTTAACCTTAATCTGCTTTTAATTAACAAAATCCCGCATTCACAAGTTCACATGGAAAATAGGAATGAATCCGGGCATTATCTCTTAAAATGTTTGAAGAACCGATGTATCACGGGCCTTTATAAGCACTGTGAGATCATATACATACAGACGTACATAGACATAGAAAGAGATAATAGGCTACAGGCAGACTCGTACATACGCACAGAAAACCAGGCACTGAATGACTGACTGGCTGACTGACTGATTTGCTTAATGGATCAAATGAATACAGTGGGCAGTAAGTCATTCCCATAGTCAGTCAATCAATTCAGTCAGTTAGTCAGTCAGTCAATCAATTCAGTCAGTCAGTCAGTCAGTCAGTCAATCAATTCAGTCAGTCAGTCAGTCAGCCAGTCAATCAATTCAGTCAGACTAGTCAGTTAGTCTATATTTCCATATGCTTGCTGCGTTATTAATGCACATTCATAAAGTCGCCCGAAGAAATGTAAACCCAATTATAGCTAATTAATTAAGCGAATTCCTAACTAGACAGGCGGTTGATATCAAAGTATAGGCCTATCTTATGGCAGTTGTTCAAAAATCCCCACTCAATCAGATTCCTATCTATATCGCCTTCAGAATCTGCCCTCTAGCGAACTAAGTAGAACCATTACGTTGTAGTAGCTTCTTTCTTATAATAGAGTGATTTAGTTGTGCCACGGCGATGATGCAAACAGCAAAAGCAAAGTAAGCAAGCAAGTAAGTAAGAGGCCTTTTATTTGCATTTGGCAAGCGCACATATATTACATTGTATATAACGAGCGCATATAAAATATATGTGAAAGAGACAGGAGCCGATTATAAAGTGACACATGCACGGCTAAATATAGATGTAGGCTAACTAAAATATTGACCTACATCAGTTAACAAAACTACTTATAAAAAGTTTAGATTCAACGATGGGTAGCATGAAACGGTATCCTCTCTAGCTAAGTAAGTACTTGTTGTCATGAAGAGGTAGAAAGAGCTGATGAATCCAGTGGCCAAAGAGCAGAGACGTCTCTCCATCCCTCTTCTCTACTGCCTCCCCTGCTTGGTGGGGATTCACCACCGCAAACGACCGACAAAAAAAAACTCCAACGTTTCCTGCTAAGGGCCAAACGACTGGGCTACCTCCCTCCTGAATACCAGAATTTAGACCGAATGATGGAAGATGCAGACGTCAGACTCCTCCAAGCGGTCAACCGGAACTCACAACATGTGCTTAGAGACCTCTTTCCTCCGGACCGTACGTGTAGTCCATATGCTCTGCGCTCTAAGCCTCATGAATATGAACTGCCCAAAAAGATATTCACAATTTCATCTCTAGGGTTCTATTTCGGACCATTCGGGATGTTAAGATTTAACTCTCAATCTGACTAAAGGCATAAACTTATAGTTTTTAATTTAATTACCTTCATTATCCCATGTAAACAAGTTGCGGTATGTCAACTTAGTATTTTAATAAACGAAATCTACTACTACATCCATGCATGCCATCTGTCAACGGTCGAGGGGAATCCGTTGGTTGGATCCACGTGTATGCGTGGTCCCTTCACTAGTTTATGTGAACCGTTTTGCTCACTTGTGTCTTAGGGTGACCACATGTCCCGGATTGCCCGGGACAGTCCCGGAATTGATAAAAATCTCCCGCGTCCCGGGCACGTCCATTCCAGGACAATGAAACGTCCCGGAATTAATTTTCTATAATTAAATACGTAGAATTTGCTATTTTAATTTTCACAATTTGAAGCGCCACTCAAAATTTACAAATTCGCGGTACAATATAGACTGAAGAGATATCTCTTACACCATGGTCCTATACTAAATAAAAACTTCAGATAAAGATGAACTTTGATATGGATAGCCAAACATTTCATAAGTTTGTCATCTTGATCAAAGAATTTGTTCATCGTGCAATGAATGAATGGCGAGATCGCCTTAGAGCATGTATTCGAGCTAATGGCGGGAGTTTTTAGCATCAGATTTGAAGAACAGCATTTGACTCAAATTAGCGTTTAATGCTCTTATCTTTCGTCGAATCACTCGAATTGTAAAGTTTCACACAAAAAATGAAATTTTGCTTGTTGGAAAGTTAGAATTTTGTTTGTCCAAATTTGAATGTGCATAACTTTGGACCCTGCTGATAGAATTTGATGCAATTTTCGGCCAACATTGATAGTTTAGCGTATGCCTTATTTAATCGGTAGAATTTTATAGAATTATTTGTAAAATGGACATATTTATTGCCAAAATTTTTAGTTTTCTGTCCATTCTAAAAATAATTCAATTGGATGACAGTGTATAAGCGCGCTATAAAGTTTCACTATTTTGCATTGCATAGCGCCCCTCCCAATAAGCCCAGCTCCTGTTTAAATTTAACTTACAGTATGTTGTGAGTAGGGCCCGCTGCGGTGTCCCGGAATGGCAGAAAAGAAACGTGGTCACCCTATTGTGTAATAGTCTAATTCTTAATGACATTCAACATCATTATGTATATATGCGCAGAGAGCGTCTTTGCTTTGTTTTCCTATCTGAGCGGCGCTTTAAAACTATCCATTTACAATAACACAGCGTCATTAGAAGAAGTAGATCAGTCCCTCAAGCTAACCCTGCATGAGGCAGCCATGGTTGTGAAGACGTGTTAGCGACTTCATTTGCTTAGCCTCGGCATATGAGGGCAGGTGGCAAGTTCTCTCCCACGCCGTCTCATCTTATTATTATTATTATTATTATTATTATTATTATTATTATTATTATTATTATTATTATTATTATTATTATTTATTATTATTATTATTATTATTATAACAATATTTATTCTCTCCATCAATCAACATCAATACAACAATTATTATTATCAATACTTCATCATTATTATTTTTTTGCCCAGAGGTAAACATGATCCCTCAGGGACTTCAAGATTAATTAAAATGATAAACGTCTGGAACAGTTTTTATTATTATTATTATTATTATTATTATTATTATTATTATTATTATTATTATTATTATTATTATTATTATTATTATTACTGTGAACAATCTAGCATGGTAATGTCGAAGAAAAGCAGATGGCGTTTCCGCGTTGGAGAGCTACCGAGAGTCTTTGGAAACAATTTGGTAGCTTGTTATTATGTGTATTATTATTATTATTATTCATCATCATCATCATCATCATCATCATCATCATCATCATCATCATCATCATCATCATCATCATCATTATTATTATTTTTTATTATTATGCCCGAGGTATAATGATCCCTCAGGCTTCTAAAAGCAATTCCGAAGAATAATCACGCCTAGTATGGCTCGTGATCCTCGTCCCCGGTGTTGTGCATAAAAGTCCCTCTGAATGCTATGGCGTTATTCCGGTGCGTGCATATTGCATATTGCCATCTTTCCAAACAACCATTATTATTATTATTATTATTATTAAGATGATTGTCATTTCATTGTCATTCAAAGCGCGCCTAAACAAATAGGAATCTTACACAAAAGCGCGTAACAGAAAAGGTCAATAATAGTATATCTTACAAAAATAATTTTTAAGGTTAGTTTTGAAAATCGATAACGTTGAGGATTGCGGATAAAGTTCGGGATTTTGTTCCACTCAGCGGAAATTACGTATGGCGCAAACCTCCGTCCGTGCGTTTTCTCTTTCCACACACAATGAACAATTAGTGCACTCATTGTAGCTGAGTTGCCGGCGGCGCAGGTGGAACAGAAATCTCGAACAAAACATCTGCCCTGGCGGGGATTTTTAACCTCTCGATTGACAGTCCAGCAGGCTAACCACTACAATATCGAGCACACGTGGAGTACAATACAACACACAATACAACACATCACAATACAACTGAGGCGCGGTGGTTTAGGGGTACTTTTTGCTGTGTATGATCAAGATGCAAACCATGATTTCTGTGAATAAAACTAATACGATGCATATGTGTAGATTAGCAAAAGCTTGTACGAACTAATTTTAAAAGTTTCACATCAGTTTGTGCAAGACAAGATTGTACGTTGTATATTAAATTAAATTTGTTCTTTTTAAAATCATTTGGCTTAGCCTATGTGTCTTCTTTCAGGAGTTACCAGTGCAAATACCAAAGCGCCAGTTAATGCAGTAACTAGAACCAGAATCCTAGACAACAGCAACCTTGAAATGTTTTCTGCCAACGACAAACTGTACACTTGCAGCGAATGTCAGAAGGGTTTCCGTAGCGAGCCGAACTTACGCGAGCACTTGAGGACACACACGGGCGAGCGACCGTACAAATGTAGGATATGCGACAAGACGTTCAAGACATCCGGAACACGCTGCCGTCATGAACGAAGTCACGAAGGAAGTCATGAATTTCTGCGAAAATCAGCAAAGCCTGTCTTCCTAAAGAAGACATTTGCCTGTACCAGATGCTCGGAGCAATTTTCCAGTGGAGTTGCTCGTAGCAAACACATGAAGAAAAGTCACAGACTGTCCGGCCAATATTTCTGTCTCCAGTGTAACATTGAGCTGTCGTCGGTCGAAGACCTCGTAAGACATCACAGCAGTGAACATTCGAGTGAATTTAGCCTGGAACCAATGAACGAGGATTCTTCGTTTACGGATGAACATCAAGACCACGCTTATCACCGTCCTCCTCTTAACAACATGAACGTGAACAGCTCTGACAGTTTGGTTGAGAAGGAATCCCAGGCAAACACATCTCCAAATATGTTAAAAAATTCCTCAGAACATCAAAAACAGAGCTTGGCCGAACTCGGTTACATGCAGTTTGCAGTAAAACAGGAAAACCCTGGCTCTGCTGATCGCTTTGTATGTAAATACTGTGAGAAAGGGTTTTCCAAGATGCCTGTATTCTTGAAACACTTGTTGAATCATTCAGAAGCAAAGACAGATCCTGGCAGGGCAGATATCAAGTCAGGTCCATCGGTTGTTAAAAATGAGTATTTTGCGTATGACTCTGATGTCACAGTTGAGAACACAGTCACGGATAATGGTCAGACTGTAATGATGTCATGTAGAAGTTCACCCGTCTTGGTTGAAGTCAAGAACGAATGCGAATCAGAGACTCTTTATTTAGCAGAATTAGAAGTTTCACCCAAAGTAAAAAGCGATTTGCAGCATCTTGTCGATGAATTCGCACTGCAGGAAATTGACTGCGAGATTCAAGACATTGAACAAAACTGGTCAGATCAAACTGCAAATTTATCTGCAACTAGAATATCGAGAAAACGAACAAAGCATGACAAACGAAAGAAACGACGTAGCAAGAAATCTGATCAACATGTCTCATATTGCAATTCTGATAACTCTGTCTGTGATGTATCGAGAGCAAGTGGTCTTAGTGGCATAGAGGACGAAAATAATAAGACTGTTAATGCATATGGCCAAGAATATCGTCGCAACGGTACAGAAAGTAATTCAGAAGATGATAAGATTTCGTTTTCAGAGATATCGAAATGTGTTCTGGATCGCAACAAAAACCACATATTTTGTGAAAAGTGTGGTGGAAAGTTAAATGCTTCTGGCGAAGTGAGTTACACCTGTGATGCGTGTGGTGAGTCATTTTCAAATCTTCAACCCGCTGAAGATGGCGATTCAGTGACAAGCCTTTCCGTCCATGACGGTGAAATGTCGAACAGCTTGGCAAATTCAGCCAAAAAATACTATAGCTGTAAACACTGTGGTATGAAATTCAAAACAAAGAAACTTTGTGATCTTCACAAAAAGAGTCATGCAATGTCAAGCACAGTTAGAAGTGTAGGTCGTGACAGAGCAACTCCGAAGCCATCTAAGGATTCAGAGCAAAAGTCGAGTGCAGATAGGGAACCTTTCAGTTGTACTGTTTGCGGCCGGCGTTTTGCAGTCAAGTATCGACTTCTCCGTCACATGATAATCCACACAGGTGAGAAGCCATTCGTGTGTAACGAATGCGGCAAGGCATTCACCACCAACGCCTACCTAAAGTCTCACATCGCACGACACACAGACGAACTCACATACCTGTGCAGTACGTGTGGTAAGCGTTTCGCGGACAGGATCGCATGGCGATACCACAAGCGAGTTCACGATCTGGCGCGACGCACAAACAACCACACAATCAAGGAGCACATCTGTTGGGTGTGTGGATTTCAGTTCAACCGAGCGTCCAATCTTGCGCGGCACGAGTTGAAACATCGAAACAGCGACGAGTTCTTACACAAATGCGATGAGTGCGGTCGTAAGTTCAGAACGAAAGAGGGATATCGCTACCACGTTGGGCAACACGCTATAGAGAAACCGTATCTCTGCATGGATTGTCCAAAGGCGTTTGCCGACGCTTTCTGTTTGAAGACGCACTTGAAGTCGCATGCCCAGCAGGGGTCATTTGAGTGCGGTGTTTGTGGTAAGAAGTACAGAACAATGTTCATACTGAAGATGCACGCAAGGCATCACACCGAACTGCGCTATTCGTGTGACATCTGTGGAGAGACGTTTGGATTTGCGAGACAGTTTCGATCGCACTTAATAAAGCACCGACCACCGTTTCAATGCGAAGCGTGTGGCGTTACGACGACGCGTGCGGCGGATTTACGCAAGCACAAGAAACGATTCCAGCACTGAACTAGTGCAGCATTTGTTGTATGTACGATTGTACATAATTATGTTGACATTCATTTAGGTGTATTGTCCACTGAAGTTTGTGCCCCAAGCAATGAGACTGGTCTCCAATTCCTACTGAGGATGAAATGTCTAGTTGTCTACAGCTGTAGGCAGAAACTAGTGCCAGGGCTTGAGTGAGAATCCTGTCAATGCAAGAAGAGAATGATTATTTTCTAGTTGTCTGTTTTATGAGTGTTCCCGTTTAAAAGAACGTGACTGTAAAATGAGTGTACTGATTATGGAGATCAACCTGTAACTTCAGCTTCAATTCTTCGTTGCCTCATTGCTGTAAGCTCCTGAAACCCATTCTGATTGATCGTGGTTTTCTTTGATCAGGTCTGGTGCACCTATGAGTTGTTTCTAATGAAGTGGTGCTATATAAATTTACAATTAAAGATACACTAATGGAGGTGACGGGCGCATCTACCTTGATGTGCAGCAAATGGGAATGGCGTTGCTAATACTTCATAATGAGGCCTCAAATAGTGTGTTTTCGGACACAAAGTGAGCAGCTGATATGACTCATAATGACTGTGCGGTTGACACTGTGTAGAGTGTGCAGTGTGTAGTTTGACTTTTTGAGAGATTGGCTCAAGTCATTCTAATACCAGAAATGTTACTTATTTATTAATTATCAAGTGAAGCTTGAGGAAAAGTTTGGAGACGACATTTCTGAGTATTTGAGACACTGCTTCGCAACTGTTGTTGCGTCTTGGGTTTTGTTTAATGGACTGTGCAGCTTCTTATAGCTGAATGCTTGTAGGCTATTTGCACATCTATGTGGTGCACACACTATGCTTTGGCGTTTTCCCATATTGCCTTTCATGTATAATTCTGCATATGTCAGAACAAAACACTTACAAAGCATAATATCTTCTTACACTGATTTTGTAATGAGGACATGTATTTGATGATAAAATCTATTTTACTTTGAAGAAAGAAGTAGTTCGTTTTAAACGTTGATTTTTCTTTTTAAAAGTTGATTCTTTTGGTCCAGTCCTTTTGTTTTCCTGATGTGCATATTGGATATTTATGGTGAGCAAATATTTCATTAAAATAATTAGGTAAACCTTGTTAAGAAATTGCAAGTTTACCATCAGTTTCAACGTATGTATCTGTCAGCGTTTGGCATTACTCCTTTGCCAACAGCCACACTCATTTGTACTGCTAAGGCCTAGATTTGGCTACCTTCTTGATCTGACAGGGCTAACTGTGCTAGGGGGTGAAGTCCCTTGATACTGCCATGTCCTGCAAATAGTGCAAAGGGACAGGTACTTAGAATGGTGGCACGGTGGCTGACTGGTTAGTGTTTGGCCTGTAATGCAGAGAGTACGGGTTTGATCCTCGTCTGGAGCGGTTACTGTGTTGGGACCATGAGCAAGTCCTTCACGCACAGTTGCTCTGAGATATAATTGCATCTGCGCCATCGAGACGTGTGTACTTCTGAGCTTTGGTCCGCCTTTGGAAGAAGAAGGGCGACATCAAAATGCAGTTGTACGCTATTGTATGGAGTCAACAAGCAGAAGTGAATATCTGTGGTTAGCCATTTTAACACAATAGGTCAATATGAATTGCAATACAATACCAACTGCTGTTCTTCTGCAATGGCGTCAATGCAACAAAGTTACCACTTTAGAGCCTAACCATAAGGGGCCGTTCACATATTATATAACGCTCAAGGGGTAGGTGGGTGGGTTCCTGTTTTGTTAGCGTTATAGGTTTATGGTGGGTGGGGTAGGTTCAAGGTTTCGTTATATAACAAACTTTTTCAGCTTTTGCTATTTTGCTTGTTTGTCTGACCATTGGACTTTCACTGTAATATTTTAATAAATATTCTTCATTACTAATTGTGTTTTAGTTACTTACTCACTCAGTGCTTTGCATAATATGGGATGTGGCTAGCTGGTAGGTAGCAGCGCTCTATTTCAAACTATTCGAGAGTGGCCATATTGTTCATTTAGGACGCATTCTCAATCAAGAAATCAAGAAATTTCGTTTAATATTCAAAGTATCACACTGACAGGTCGCAACTTGTGACAAGTATAAGGTAACAAAATTGTCTTTAATAGCTCTGAGAGTTAGCCATGAATTAATTGGTTATATACCATTGACTCAGTTCTGACAGCTACAAGTTGAAAATAAGATAATTAGAATAGTGGTGTTGTAAGTTACGGCAGCTTAAATGAGGTGATGAATGAGCGAATGAGGTGATAAATGAGGATGTGAGCCACTGATTTATAAGGCTAATATATTTAGTATACACAAGTTTTAAATCCTCGACAATATCAACTTGACAGTATGATAATAATAATAATGAAAGTTTCCAGTTGTGTAATACAATAAGGTCCACTGTATGTCTTTGAATGTGCTTATAGACTGGGGGGTAGGGGGTAGGAAGCATATCTGTTATATAATATAGGGGTGGGGGGGTCACAGCTGCTGTTATGTAACGTTATTAGGGGTGGGGGGTAGGCAAAAATTGAGATTTTTGCGTTATATAATATGTGAACGGCCCCTAACATCCACAATACAATGTAATGTAACTGATGTTATTAAGACACTATGTGCGGATCCAGAAGCCAGACGGGCCATGCCACAAAAGGTTTTTGGGGTACACCATTTCAGTTTTCCTCCACTTCTGGTTGGGACAAAGTTTGCTATTAAATTTCGAGAGTTATACGGATCGTGAGAGAACTGGAAACGCAAATATAGGCTACTGGTAATAAAAATCTGGGAAACCGAGGTACGAAATCTGCCGGCTTAATAACCCCAATGTAAAATCTTTAAATATGGTTAGACGAACTTTAGCCTAATTGTAAACGTCAGGATAAGCCACTATGTATAGGCCCTAATATTATATAAGCTTATAAACAGAAAAACGTTAACATTTACATTTCTTTACACTTAGGCCTACAAGGATAGGCCTACCTGAAGTTTTCGCAACTTTGAGAGTTGAATCTCTATATTTTAACATAATAGGAATAAGATTACCTTAATTGTGTCTAATATAAGGCCTTTACTCCGCCAAACTCTAACTTCCTTCTCTACACCTAATTACGCTTCTTTCGACAGGATTTATTTCGGTCCAATGCTTTCACAGAGAAACTCCTCCCTCTATATATAATAATCATTTGGCCTCTTTCGAGTCTTTAATGAAACAAAATTATTTATTAGGCCTAAAAAGAAGAGCGGAGACTCTGACGTAATTACGGTAATTTAAACGTGTTGTCGTCCGTTACGTAATTTCCGGTTTATTAAACGATCACGTGACCTCGTCCTGCGCTTTGAGGCTTGCACAACAGTTACTAGCCTATGCCTCTCTGTGTGTCTGTTTCTGTCTGTCTGTGCGTGTTTCTCGCTGTCTTTCGTTGTACCATTCATGGGTCTATTTATGATTAAATGTACCTCTCTCTACCTCTCTCTCTCTCTCTCTCTCTCTCACTCACACACTCTCTCTCTCTCTCACTCTCTCTCTCTCTCTCTCTCTATGCTCTCTCTCTCTCTCTCTCTCACACACACACACACGCTCGCGCACAAACTCACTCTTTTTCTCTGTCTCTCTCTGCTTCTGTTTCGGAATCTCTGTCTATCTGTGTGTCTCTCTCTCTCTAATTGACTCGCTTCTGGCGTCGGGGCATACTGATTAACCGATGAGCCAAACGGTTGTCATGGTAACCCATCCGTATCAGGTATAAGACGCTCACACAGCATCACCTGTGCGAACGAAGAGGATGCTCTGCTTGTGACTGGCATCAACAACACACGGAAACTCACCAACAGGTAAGCTTTACCTGAATTATCAGAGTTTATTATTCAACTTAAACTCAGTGTTTTCTACAGTACTGTTCTGCAGGTATGTAACGTTACCGATTTGGACGCTCTGTTATCTAGGCTATACACGACAGTGGCAGCCATACAATATGTGATATTTATAAATGCAATGTAAATCCCAGTATTTTCTCATCGCCACGCAAAAGCCGTGTCAGGTACACCAGCTTAAAAGCATCTGAGGCGTTCTGCGCTGTATCAAATCAAATCCCAAATTGTCAATACGATGCGATGGATGTTCTATGGTGTAACTTGAATGTGATATGCAACTTGCAAGGTTATGGTGACTCATCAAGAGGCATTAACATTGATTGACATTAACATTCATTTGCATTAACATTTAGCCTAGTAACATTCATTAGCATTGACATTAATTAGCATTCATTAACATTAACATTCATTAGCATTAACATTTATTGACACTCGTTATCATCAACATTCATTAGCATTGACATTCATCAACATTAGCATTCGTCAACATTAGCATTCGTCAACATTAGCATTCTTTAACATTAAAAATCTATGAAACATTAGCACTCGTTGGCATTAGCATTTATTAGCATTAATTGCCATTAACATTCATTGCCATTGCCATTAATTATCACTAAGATTCATTAATACTAACATTCATTAACATTAACATCCATTAACAGAGTTCTGCGTTTTCCAAATGTAGGCTATCGCGGTGAACGCGTTGTGAGAGACACCTTGGAACCAGGATGTCCAGCTCAGAGTTTCGAGATACTTCGACGGCAAATGGCAGTTCAACAGCTGCAAATAATCCGTCCATTCTGATATCCAGCGATGGCTGCCTCGGTCCACAGTCAGTGGCTGCCGCGGGGGGAAAGGATTTCACGGGCGAGGAGAATTTTCTCGCGGGAAGAAGAAACAGCTACACACCAATTGCATCAATGGAACTTCAACCGAACCTACCGGGTAAGAGTACTCGAGTAGGCCTATAATGGGAAAGGACGGAATGAGGGAACGAATACATGCAACACTCGGCAGGCAATAAGCTCAGTCAGTCAATCAATCACTCACTCTATCATATAGTCAGTCAGTCAGTCAGTCAGTCAGTCAGTCAGTCAGTCAGTCACTCAATCAGCTAGTCAGTCAGTCAATCACTCACTCAATCAGCTAGTCAGTCAGTCAGTCAGTCAGTCACTCAATCAGCTAGTCAGTCAGTCAATCACTCACTCAATCAGCTAGTCAGTCAGTCAGTCAGTCAGTCACTCAATCAGCTAGTCAGTCAGTCAATCACTCACTCAATCAGCTAGTCAGTCAGTCAGTCAGTCAGTCACTCAATCAGCTAGTCAGTCACTCAATCACTCACTCAATCAGCTAGTCAGTCAGTCAGTCAGTCAGTCACTCAATCAGCTAGTCAGTCAGTCAATCACTCACTCAATCAGCTAGTCAGTCAGTCAGTCAGTCAATCACTCACTCTATCAGCTAGTCAGTCAGTCAATCACTCACTCAATCAGCTAGTCAGTCCGTCAGTCAGTCAGTCAGTCAGTCAGTCAGTCAGTCAGTCAGTCAGTCAGTCAGTCAGTCAGTCAGTCACTCAATCAGCTAGTCAGTCATTCAGTCAGTCAGTCAGTCAATCACTTTCAATCTCTAGTCAGTCAGTCAGTCAGTCAGTCAGCTCACTCACTCAATCAGCTAGTCAGTCAGTCAGTCAGTCAGTCACTCACTCAGTCAGTCAGTCAGTCAGTCAGTCAGTCAGTCAGTCAGTCAGTCAGTCAGTCACTCACTCACTCAATCAGCTAGTCAGTCAGTCAGTCAGTCAGTCAGTCACTCACTCAATCAGCTAAGTCAGTCAGTCAGTCAGTCAGTCACTCACTCAATCAGTCTAGTCAGTCAGTCAGTCAGTCAGTCAGTCAGTCAGTCAGTCACACTCAATCAGCTAGTCAGTCAGTCAGTCACTCAATCAGCTAGTCAGTCAGTCAGTCACTCACTCAATCAGCTAGTCAGTCAGTCAGTCAGTCAGTCAGTCAGTCAGCTAGTCAGTCAGTCACTCACTCAATCAGCTAGTCAGCCAGTCAGTCAGTCAGTCAGTCAGTCACTTACTCAATCAGCTCAGTCAGTCAGTCACTCAATTAGCTAGTCAGTCAGTCAGTCACTCAATCAGCTAGTCAGTCAGTCAGTCAGTCAGTCAGTCAGTCAGTCAGTCAGTTCAGTCAGCTAGTCAGTCAGTCACTCACTCAATCAGCTAGTCAGCCAGTCAGTCAGTCAGTCAGTCAGTCAGTCAGTCAGTCAGTCAGTCAGTCAGTCAGTCAGTCAGTCAGCAGTCAGTCCAGTCAGTCAGTCAGTCAGTGAGCCAACCAGCACGGGCAGTCATGATTGTGAGTCACTAAGTCACCTAGTAAGATAAGAAGAACAGTCCCTAAAGCTAACTCCTGAGGCAGCCATGGGTATAAAGTGCTAGGACCTCATTCTCTTAACTTTGGCATACAAGGGCATGTGTTCAGTCCTCTCCCCTGCCGTCTCATCTTCCCACCGACAGTGTAGGTCAGTGTATTCGTTATAGCTTAGTTCGCTTCGGGACGCAGGCGGGGCAGCAAAGCCAGCAATCTCGAACCAAATTTCAACACTAGTGGGGATTCAAAACCCCCGACCTCTCTATTGGCAGTCTAGCACGCTAACCAATACACCATCGAGCAAACGAGTGGCTAAACGAGTGAGTGAGTGGGTGAGTGAACAACCCACCAACTCACCCACCCAATAGTGTCACCCAACCACCCAAACGACAGAGATAGATAGACTGCCTATAATTCATTCATTCATTCATTCATTCATTCATTTCGGATATTTATATAGCGCCCTTCAAGATTTCTACTCAGAGGCGCTCCCGACTACAGCGCGGACACTGAATCGGAGTTTCACGCCGAAGCGCATGAGCAATTGCGAGTGAAGGACTTGCCCAGGGTCCCTACGCGGCGGCTTGAGGTAGATTCGACCCGCAACCCTTCGGCTGCAAGGCACCGAATATATCCCCTTGAGGTGGATTCGAACCCGCAACCCTCCGGTTGCAAGGCACCGAACATACCTCTACACCACCGCGCCCCACATAATAGGTCTCATTTGCGGGTTGACAATCCCATATGCCAATAACCCGACATATACGGTAATGGCTGTTCTCTGTTCTTCAGATGTCCGACGTCGCCGTAGTCTAGCGCCGCTAGAGGGCGTACAGATCCCAGGAGCAGGACTTGGAGCAGGGTCGGCAGTAGGAAGACTGGGAGGAGGAGGAGGAGGAGGAGAGGATTTGCCTGAGTCCTTGGGAACGAATAGATCGTTCGTTTGGGGTGAACTGTCCAGCTGTGATTCGATTGGGTCATTTCACAGCGACATCTTCGAACAGAGGTCGGTCGAATTTAACACAATCTCAGAACTTCTATAGCGCCACTGTCGTGCATTTATGCATGTATTTAAGTATGTATGTATCTATGTATGCATGAATGTATTTAGGTATGTATGTATGTATGTATGTATGTATGTATGCATGTATGTATTTAAGTATGTATGTATATATGTATGTATGTATGTATGTATGTATGTATGTATGTATACATGTATATACGTATGTATGTATGTATGTATGTATGTATGTATGTATGTATGTATGTATGTATGTATGTATGTATGTATGTATGTATGTATGTATGTATGTATGTATGTATGTATGTATGTGTTTAAGTATGTATGTATGCATGTATGTATTTTAGTATGTTTGTTTGTATTTAAGTATGTATGTATGTATGTATTTAAGTAAGTATGTATGTATGTATGTATGTATTTAAGTATGTACGTATGTATTTAAGTAAGTAAGTACGTAAGAAGTAAGAATATTCTTTATTCAGAAGTACTAGCAAACGCACAGCACTGTACATGGCAATATTAATACATTCAAACAAACAAACAAACAAATTTATATATACAAGAAAAGAATTGAATGGGAGAAGTTAATGTATATCAGGGGAACCTAGGGGAGGAAGAGTTAGGGCTTTAGTCATAGAGGGAAAATGAAGAGCTTGAACAGACTGATCTAGGGAAAACATTATTTATTTGTATAGCATCCGGGCAAGGATGCATTTCTGAGTCAGGTTGTCAAACACAGCAAGATCACGGTTATGGGACCTTGGTCGCATCGAGTAGCGAGATTGCTTGATCGGCGGTAACAATAATATTATTTATGCAACACATGGCAAGGATTGTGCAGAATACAAGCAAAGAGTTTGGTGTCCGCATGGCTGCAAAGAGTCTCAAATGAGAGAGAAGATGGAAGTAAGTACCTCTGGCGTATCCATTGCGACACAATAGAAATCACATCAACACGACTGATTACAGCTTTCTTATGTGGAGCAAGCCATTCTCCACTTAATCCCACCCAAACTGCTCATCTTGAATTGAGCGTCTTGTCAGTAAGTGCTTCGCTATTGCCATGGCAATGAAATTCTCAATGCACTGCGAGGAAAGATAGTTTCGACGATTGCGATACAACAGAAATCACTTCAATATGACTGATTACAACTTTCTTGTGTGGAACAAGCCATTTTCCACTTAATCCCACGCAAATTGCTCATGTTGAATTGCGCGTCTGGTCAGTAGGTGCTTCGGTATTGCCATGGCAATGAAATTTTCAATGCATTGCTGGAGGAAAGATAGTTTCGACGATTGCGATACAATAGAAAGCACTTCAACATGACTGATTACAGCTTTCTTGTGTGGAACAAGCCATTCTCCACTTAATTCCACCCAAATTGCTCATGTTGAATTGAGCGTCTGATCAGTAGGTGCTTCGCAATTGCCATGGCAATGAAATTCTCAATGCATTGCTGGAGGAAAGATAGTTTCGACGATTGCCCTGCAACAGAAAGCACTTCAAGATGACTGATTACAGCTTTGTTGTGTGGAACAGGCCATTCTCCACTTAATTCCACCCCAATTGCTCATGTTGAATTGATCGTCTGATCAGTAGGTGCTTCGGAATTGCCATGGCAATGAAATTCTCAATGCATTGCTGGAGGAAAGATAGTTTCGACGATTGCCCTGCAACAGAAAGCACTTCAAGATGACTGATTACAGCTTTCTTGTGTGGAACAGGCCATTCTCCACTTAATTCCACCCCAATTGCTCATGTTGAATTGATCGTCTGATCAGTAGGTGCTTCGGAATTGCCATGGCAATGAAATTCTCAATGCAGTGCAGGAGGAAAGATAGTTTCGACGATTGCCCTGCAACAGAAAGCACTTCAAGATGACTGATTACAGCTTTGTTGTGTGGTACAGGCCATTCTCCACTTAATTCCACCCCAATTGCTCATGTTGAATTGATCGTCTGATCAGTAGGTGCTTCGGAATTGCCATGGCAATGAAATTCTCAATGCAGTGCAGGAGGAAAGATAGTTTCGACGATTGCCCTGCAACAGAAAGCACTTCAAGATGACTGATTACAGCTTTGTTGTGTGGTACAGGCCATTCTCCACTTAATTCCACCCCAATTGCTCATGTTGAATTGATCGTCTGATCAGTAGGTGCTTCGGAATTGCCATGGCAATGAAATTTTCAATGCAGTGCAGGAGGAAAGATAGTTTCGACGATTGCCCTGCAACAGAAAGCACTTCAAGATGACTGATTACAGCTTTGTTGTGTGGTACAGGCCATTCTCCACTTAATTCCACCCCAATTGCTCATGTTGAATTGATCGTCTGATCAGTAGGTGCTTCGGAATTGCCATGGCAATGAAATTTTCAATGCAGTGCAGGAGGAAAGATAGTTTCGACGATTGCCCTGCAACAGAAAGCACTTCAAGATGACTGATTACAGCTTTGTTGTGTGGTACAGGCCATTCTCCACTTAATTCCACCCCAATTGCTCATGTTGAATTGATCGTCTGATCAGTAGGTGCTTCGGAATTGCCATGGCAATGAAATTCTCAATGCAGTGCAGGAGGAAAGATAGTTTCGACGATTGCCCTGCAACAGAAAGCACTTCAAGATGACTGATTACAGCTTTGTTGTGTGGTACAGGCCATTCTCCACTTAATTCCACCCCAATTGCTCATGTTGAATTGATCGTCTGATCAGTAGGTGCTTCGGAATTGCCATGGCAATGAAATTCTCAATGCATTGCTGGAGGAAAGATAGTTTCGACGATTGCCCTGCAACAGAAAGCACTTCAAGATGACTGATTACAGCTTTGTTGTGTGGTACAGGCCATTCTCCACTTAATTCCACCCCAATTGCTCATGTTGAATTGATCGTCTGATCAGTAGGTGCTTCGGAATTGCCATGGCAATGAAATTTTCAATGCAGTGCAGGAGGAAAGATAGTTTCGACGATTGCCCTGCAACAGAAAGCACTTCAAGATGACTGATTACAGCTTTGTTGTGTGGTACAGGCCATTCTCCACTTAATTCCACCCCAATTGCTCATGTTGAATTGATCGTCTGATCAGTAGGTGCTTCGGAATTGCCATGGCAATGAAATTTTCAATGCAGTGCAGGAGGAAAGATAGTTTCGACGATTGCCCTGCAACAGAAAGCACTTCAAGATGACTGATTACAGCTTTGTTGTGTGGTACAGGCCATTCTCCACTTAATTCCACCCCAATTGCTCATGTTGAATTGATCGTCTGATCAGTAGGTGCTTCGGAATTGCCATGGCAATGAAATTCTCAATGCAGTGCAGGAGGAAAGATAGTTTCGACGATTGCCCTGCAACAGAAAGCACTTCAAGATGACTGATTACAGCTTTGTTGTGTGGTAATGTATGTATGTATGTATGTATGTATATATGTATGTATGTATGTATGTATGTATGTATGTATGTATGTATGTATGTATGTATGTATGTATGCAGGGTATATATATATGTGTATGTATGTATGTATGTATGTCTGGTGTATGTATGTATGGCGCTGTATGTATGTATGTATGCATGTATGTATGTATGACTGTATGTATATATGTATATATGTATGTATGTATGTATGACTGTATGTATATATGTATGTATGTATGCATGTATAGACACTTGATATAGCGCATATTTAAGTACCTAAAAAATCTCTTTCTATGCGCTAGCCTATTAGATGTTAAATGTCATTTACATCAAGATTATTGTATCAGGCAGTAACTCAATGCACAGTAAACTAGAATCAGAGTCACCAAGACACCTTAACGCTGGAGGCATCGGACAATCGTCAGTGGTAATTAAAACTGTTCTGCAAGCTAAATTGTAGGGTGTGTATACGGTCGAAGGCCAAGAAGAATGTCGTAAAAGGTACGGAAACAGCCACAGCGCTCGTGAATAAGCTGGTGCCCTGCGCTTGGCTTTCGAGAGGCGCTTTAGAAGTTTAAAGTTTACGATTACGGAAGTTATATAGGGCTGCGTTTATTGCTTTATCGTATACACAGTTTACACACATCAGTACTTGTAATTGTAATTGCTTATTCACATAAAGTTTCCAGGGGAAAAATCATCGGAGGTGCTCCTCCCGGTCTTAGCCTGCACAAGACCACGATCGAATTCAATCGCTTTCGATATAGAGGCGGAAAGGAGAAGAGCCTATGTCGGAGATTGCATGGAAGCCTGTTCCAGATCGGGGAGTTGACCACTGGAAGGGGATGGGAGGAGGAAGAGGTGAGGATGGGGACGGGAATGAAAGAGGTTATACTTTCATTTCTTTATTATGGAAAGGGGACATGAAAGGGATGGGAAGAGGAATGGGATGTGGAGGGGCGGTAAAATTGGGGAAGGTGAGGGAGGTATTTAGCCTACCGTCTTACGACGTAGTAGATTTCTTTTATTAAAATACTAAGTTGACATACCGCAACTAGTTTACATGGGATAATGAAAGTGATGAAATTAAAAACTATAAGTTTATGCCTTTAGTAAGATTGAGAGTTAGGCCTAAATCTTAACATCCCGAATGGTCCGAAATAGAACCATAGAGATGAAATTGTGGTCATCTTTTTGGACAGTTCATATTCACGAGGCCCAGAGCGCAGAGCATATGGCCTACGTACATTATAGTGATTATATTTCATTACTGCGTCACATTCGGTATAATTGTCGTTCGGTCGGTTCTTGCAGAGGACTTCCGGAGATTAGTCGGACCGTAACTGAACGCGTTCGTCAACTTGTTCAGAGGTTCATCCATCGAACGGAGAGATTCAAAGAGAAAACAGTTCAACCGCCAACTCCATCATCTGCTAGCATCGACGTCATCTCAGGTCAGAGACAACTAATTAGTCCATTCAATTATGAAACTTCATTAATCTGGATTTTGCTGCGAATTACTATTTACTACTTTTTGTATTCGCGTATCGTCTGCTACTGAAATTGTCTCGCGTCTTCGCAGGCAAATATTGGCGTAAATAAAGCACAATAGCAGATTATTTTTTATTAATTAACAATAGATTTAATTTCGCTAGCAGCAGTTAATTTCGCTTGAAATATAAGCAAATGATTTACGAGTAATCAACGAATAACTGAAGCATTTGAAGTACAAGAACAGACCGTTAGGCTATGCCGCTAGGCCCTATTGGCACAGTATAAGTAATTACACTGTGCTATTGGTGTGAAGAACATGTTAGCAGCTTCATTTTCTTAGCCACGGCATATGAGAGTTGGTTGCCAGTCCTCTCCCTCTCCGTCTGAACTACCCACCGACAGTGTACGGTCAGTGGACATTGTACAGCTGAGATGGGTAGGGTGCGCAAATGGAAAACCTGAGCACTAGCCTAACTGCTGAACGTTGATCGTTCGAGTGTTAATGGCTATTAATTATTGTTCTATGATTGAGCAGCTGTGTCAGGTGCATCTGAGGCGGAAGAACCAGTGGGTCGACAACATCGTCTGGATTCATTCATTCCACTTGCGTCGAGCGCCAGTGGAGCAGTCGATCCAAACGAACTGGCAAAGGAACTGGTCGGATGTGGAAGATGCAGGTTCAAGATTCCACGATTCGTGCGGAAACTGCGGCCAAAACAGAGCATAGACTCATCAAGTAATCACAATCGAAATGCTCTTTTGATCTTAACCATAAACGTAGTCGTACTCGTCTAAGCCTGTAACTTAATAGTGGTCATCTATAATGAACACTTGTAGTGTCGTCATCGTAATGTATTGTAATGTGGAATGCAAGGCACCGAACATACCCCTACACCACCGCGCCCCTCTGATGAGTCTCTCTTGAACTGGCACTATATAAATTATCTATTACAAATACAATTGCATTACAAAATATACGGCAGATTCGTTAGATAATAATGCTTGACTTGTAGCAGGGAGTCTATGGGTTTGAATCTAGCATGAGGCAGATTGTGAGTAAGGATCTTGAGCAAGTTCTTAATAAGAAATTGATCGGCACCATCGATGCTCTGTTGCATAAAATTGTATTGCATTTCTGAACTTTGGAAAGAGGGTAATGTAAAAATACAGTTGTACTGTATTGTATTGCTGTAAACTGTAGTTAAATATGATGATCATGTAAGTGCAGCCGAAATATGGGAGTCTTGGGAAACTTCGAAAGGTATTCTCATGGTCTTCTCGGTATTTCATGTATTCTCATAATCTGCCTCAAGCCCCTTTCCGCTCAGACTTTCCGCTCAAATTTAAAGTCTCACCTCGTCAAGAATTCCTACCTGACTCATCTGATCTTACGCCTTCCAATCTCTTAAACGAAACCTGCCTTAACACCTAATAGCGCGATAAAACCATAGAGAGCGAGAGGTACCGAGTTAGCATGCTCTATTAGCGCCGTGTATTGCAGGCCTCCCCTTCTGTCATTTGGTCTCTCATAACGTGTAAATGTACAGGCAGTGCGTTTGTCAGGCGCTTCAATAAAGAAACGATTATTATTATTATTATCTGCAACTGGACTCGGACCTTCACTGGATATCTCTTGACAAACCCACTGAAATGACACACGAATACACTCGCCCATGAATAAGCTGGTGCCCTGTGCTTAACTTTTAAATGGCCCTTTAACCATTTAGAGTTTATGATTTCGATTACAACTACGATGTCTTGTGTTGACAGGTACTTCCTACCTGATTTGGCTGTTTATCGTCAGCCTTGCATTCCTCTACAACGGAGTCGCTGGGCCGCTGCGAACTGCCTTCAAGCGGGCCCCAATCTACAGCCCCACCCCCAACCTCTTTCCAATAGTCCCTCCTCCTCCAACCACTGATTCAAACCAGTCGGATGTCAACTCTACATTCAATAACTTCCAGGATCCTTTGAACCGCACCCAAGACAATGACACTGGGAACAATTACCTTCAAAGTAGTTTTTCCGGACGTCGATTACTTTTCGCTCTGAACACTTCAGATGCTACACAGGGTCCTTTGAAGTTTACCGAAAATCATTTGTCAACAACAGCCCAACATTCTTCACCTTCTCACCGGAATACAGCACTCTATACTCAGAAATCTTCAGTAAATCTTCAGGATTCTTTGGCTCATACACAGAACTCTTCATTTTCTACTCTCAGTTATTCATATTCTACCAAGAGCTCTTCGTCGTATACCAAGAATAACCCATATTCTACCCAGAATCCTTCACTGACCCAAACATCGAAGCATCTTACCAGTTCCCAGACGACTTACCCGTTCGGTTATCATGACAACAGTTCCACCTTTGCCGTCACTTTCTCCAGGAACCCACCTCTCTCCCCTCAAGACCTTGTCCGCTACTCTCCAAGTTCTGTCTCAGAGTTTTCAACACCGGATATCTTTCAGGAAACCGGGTTTCAGTCTGAAAATCTGACAGATCCAATGCTAGACAATGTTACGACGGAATCTCCGGATGAATCCGGAATCATTGGATACTTTCCGGGATATGAGACGGAGGAGAACCGCGTGTACTGGTGGATAGTCGACTACATCTGCGATCTCATCTACATCGTCGACATCGTTTTCGTCAAGAGCAGAGTCACCTTCCTTAAAAATGGAATTCCAGAGGCAGGATTTCAAACTGTGTTTTTCAGTTATTATTTGTACTGTTCAATATCACTAACTGCTGAGTTTACGGCAGTATCATGCCAAAGAGCTGTTGTTATCGACTTAGTTACCTTATAGCTAATACAGATTTAATGCCATACCGAATTATTAGTATCATAATATTATTATTTGAGTTTGAGTTTATTGAATCATTTGCATTCAAAATCACAAGTAAATAAATAGCAATAAAATAAAACAACTAAATTAGCTAACAGCATGTTAGAGATTAACAATAGGTGAGCCAAAACCAGGTAATTTCACTGTTGCGAGTCAAGTTGCAAACGATTCATGGGGAGATGAAGCTGGAACAGCTTACATGTATCTAGTCTTCCCCATCACCGGTCACAGAAATACATCAACAAAATGTACTAAGTTAACAGGCTATTGAAGTAGTATCATGCCGAATTAGTATGATATTAAAGTAGTATTATTTTAATTATTACAAACATGATTGTCTGTCGATATGATATATCTGTGATATCTGCAGATACTAGAGGTAGGATGGGATTTATTATAAATCAATATGATATTTTATCTGTGGACAGGTTTCATTGTTCTGATTGTTTTTCCTTTCTAGACGAATCCAAAGGAAGTTTTTGGCAATTACAGGTCAAAGTCAAACTTCAAGGCAAGTCTGAAATAGTCCTGCAGCTTCTATTGATTCTTTCAATTGAGATGGTATATGGCGTACATAGGAAATCCCACATGAGGGAAGAAAGGGTTAAAAGATGAAGAGCAGCAGTCCCTTAAGCTAGCCTGACAGGCAACGATGGGTATGAAGTGTTAGCGACTTCATTTACTTAGCCTCGGTATATGAGGGCGGATGGCAAGTCCTCGCCCTCGCCGTCTTATCTTTCCACCGACAGTGTACGGTCAGGGTACTCATCATAGCTGAGTTGGCTATTGGGCGGGCACAGGTGGAGCAGAAATCTTGAGCCAAATTTCTGCCCTGGCGGTGATTTATACCCCCGACCTCTCGATTGACAGTTCAGCACGTTAGCCACTACACTATCAGCACCCTACAAAGGTTTAACTTATGAGAAATAAGTGCAGTAGTTAACAAGTAGTTCTTCGCGTGTTTTGAGACGATGTGTGATGTCTGTTTGTGGACAGATGAGACGCGACCCGCCCTCATAAGCCGAGGCTAAGCAGATGACGTCGCTAACACTAACTTCTTACCTATAGCCGTCTCTCAGGCTAGCTTAAGGGACTGCTTCTTCTTTTTCTACATTGATATCTTCCCCCGTTGTTCGCTCCACCATACTATCCCGTGGTCCTACCACATCTTTTCGCTACCTCAAAACTTGTCTTTACTCTCGAGGACTTTCGCACTGGGAGCGCCTCTGATTGGTGTGCATTCGGGTCTAAACTTAGGCCTCATCGTCTCTTTCATCTTCCATACCAGCCGTAGTCTGGCTTCTCATGATTTCTCGGTCGTGTTATGACCTTAAGGACATAGCATCCATCTGTTTAAATTGAATGCATCTCTTTTGCGAACAGATGGATCTTCTATCGTTGCTTCCACTCGATATTTTCTACTTGATTCCAGCCGTCGATTTCAATCCGATGGTCAGACTTCCTCGGCTACTAAAGGTCAGTGCTCACAGAATTTAATAATAATAATAAATAAATAAATAATAATTTAATAATAGTTATTATTATTATTGTTATTATTATCCAACGGTAGGCTCTAACTCGATGGTTTTCGTGACACTTTGCGGAACCATATCTAGGGAAACGTTATCATTCCAGACAACTCCATGTATCTTCATTTTGTCTCCGGACAAATTTTTCCAGCACCTGAGGGATCGGGCCTACCTCGGATAAAAAGAATAATAATAAAATAATGATAAAGTTAAATAATGATAATAATAATTCAATCGAAAAGTTATAATCGTAATGATAAATAATATTCAGAATAGAAATAATAACAATATCAATGTTAGTAATAATAATAATAATAATAATAATAATAATAATAATAATAATAATAATAATAATAATAATAATAATAAGAATAATAATAATAACAATATAGGCCTATTATATTAGTGCCAGAGTACTGGCAGTGACGAAGGTTGTTGTGGTGTACGTGATGTGGTCAAAGACATTGACATTGATTTGAAAAGATCCTGCTGCAGCATGATTGTTCCTAGCACCTGAATTCGTTGTAGAATTCTTTATAGACTCTTATGTCTTTACACTTGTACACCAATATTTGTATTCATTACATTACTTTCGCAGATTCAGACGTTCTGGGAGTTCTACGACCGCCTGGACAAACGCGTCAGTTCGGCTTATTTCGTCAGGTACGTTTTAGGCAACACAGTCAGTAGCAAGCCATTGGTTTGGATTAAGGTAGGCCCCCTATACTACTTTGTAATATGATAATTGATTCATTAATTCATTCAGGGCATTTTTAAAGCACCTCTCCAATTGTCTGTTTAGAGACAGTCCCAGTCCAACTTTGGCATGAGAACTGTGTTAGAGTGTTACCAAGACTAGTATTGAAAAGTGTATATGAAGGGAAGACTAAGGTGATGAAAAGAAAATTGGATTCAGACACGTGGTCGGATTGAAGAAGTGGTCTTAGACTTTCTAATAAGACAGACGTAAATCAATCGTAAACTCTACATATCAAGAGGACTGGCCACATATGCCGTGGCTAAATAATAAGTTATTAACACTTGATAACCATGGCTCTCTCTCGGGATTACTTACTTACCATCGTAATCGTAAGCTCATAATTTCTAAAGCGCAACTCTAAAGCTGAGCGCAGGGCGCCAGCTTATTCACGAGCGCTGCGTCGTATCAGAGGGGTTGTTCAGAGACCGTTGACAGTGTTTGAAGATGATTGCTTGCTTGCTTCGCTGACTGATGATTTCATTTTCTGATTGATTGTTTAATTGGTTTTGTGTTGGTGATGTTTGCGTCGTCGTTTCAGAGTTGCCCGTATCTTGTCCTACATGATGTATCTGATTCATTTGGAGACGTGCGGACTCTTTGCTATGTCCGCTCACATCGGAATCGGATCGGACGGATGGGTCTACGACGGAACCGGAATTGCGTAAGTACATTTGCCCCCTACAGTACACTTGCTACAGCAGGGCCGTAAATCTGTTTCAAAATGTGGGGAGGGAAACTGCACGTTCACTTAAGAAGCCCACTGAATTCAGTTACCCATTAGGTTAACACTTTAACGACGAGCGGCATTGGTTTCCCAGTCACTTTCAGGGACGTCATTTCAGTTTTTTCAGGGGGCAAAAAAAGTTTTACGGGGTAATACTTGGCCAGCTTGTCAAGTTTTGTATTAAGTCTACATGTGCAAAACTGTGGTTATTTGGTCGAACGTGTTTCCTTCTTGTTCTTATTTATTTCTTACTATTTTTATTCTGTGATAGGAAGTATTTTAAATACAAGTATTTAAAGCCCATGCATGGTCAAGGCCCTCAGTGGTCAGAGGAGCGAAGCCCCTGAAGCTGACCAAAGATAACAAAACAGCAGTAAGCATTGAAAATTTACTTTAAGAAGTTAAAACAGCTGTCATACCAATCATTGACAATAAATGATTGATTCATTGTAAATGAACCAATTGTGACTTTGTGCCTTTACTTCAATCAGGGATTCAAATGGAGTTATGAAGACTCAATTAAAAGAAAAACTTGGAAGCCACCACACCACTGTCACTAATAAGAAAATGATCATGCTTTTTAAAAACTTAATAGGCTTATTTGCTCAACAAAGAAGCACTCCTGGCCCTTTCCCCCCAAATTTCTGATGTCAGTTTCAAAATAAATTGTTCTGGCAATATTAGACTCAATGCTCAACCTGGCCAAATGCACCAGATGTTAATGAGACATTATAGACCCTAAAAACTCTTAATCATCTTGAGTTTGCCGAATGGTCTCTCTGCAGAGGCTACTGTTGATGGAATTGTCAACATGTATAGGCTAGTATACGTAAGACGGTAAGCTGACACAAACGTTTGGAAATATCCAAAGGATTGTACTGTGTTAAAAAGTACAACAGGTCCAATGATGTTAACTGGGTGCATCCAAAATTTGCCTTATGTACAGAGGATAAATGTTGCACTTCTGTTATGACTTATGAAATCCTGACCATTAAGGCCAGCCAGGATATTGCTTTGCTAAAGCTAAAGCTTTTCCTGCCAAATCACTTGCAGACGTGGTTAGATATTTCCACAAGAAATAAAACCTTTCAACCAGATTTAAATAAAATATGCATAAAACAGAAAAACTTTGACTGCAAGAATAATAAGATCTATAATGTAAGACTGATGAACAGCGAATGAACTTACCTCCACAATGGTCACTTTATTATTGATATTGACATCTAAACCTACATGTATGTGTCATGACAGTTTAAGTCCAACATGCGGTGTATGCCACAGCTGGATTTCGCTGCAGAGGCAAGGGCTCCTATTAATATTATCCAGAGGTTCGTGGCTTAGACTAAATCCATCCTACATCCTAATGACCACTAACCTCCCCCTCTTCCTCCTCCTCCCCTTCCTCCTCCTCCCCTCCTCTACCTCTTCCTCTTTCTTTTTTCCCTCCTCCTCCACTTCGTCCTCCTATTCCTTCTTCTGCTATTCCTCTTTGACTTCCTCCTCTGCTAGAAATTTGATATAGGCCCTACACTGCAAACCCTCGTCTCGTCTATGACAAGAATGTGTGTGGGAGGCTACTTGATGTATCTTCCTGCTGATGCTGGAGCCGAGTCACGTATACAGGGTATTATGTGCGGGGCCTATATGTGACTTCACAAGAAAGTTTGAGGATTGACCTCATTATGTAGAGGTTATCAGGGTCTATCAATCTTACAAGCCTTGACCGGTATAGTATACCTCTGCAAGCTCTGCCAGTCAGTCAGTCGGTATAGGCCTATCCGATAACCTGGGTGCACGGCAGAAAGGCTAGCAGTCTGTTCGTCTGACTACCCGTCACAAAGGAACAGATTGTAGCGACTGGGGTTTAAATATTCACAGTTTAGACAAATTTGTGGGAAGGGAATTCCTTCACATTCCCTTCCCAAGCTGAAAAGTGGGGAGGGAATTCCCTCCCTTCCCTCCCCAGGATTTACGGCCCTGTGCTACAGTGCACATGCCCAGGTAGGTCTACACTTACCAAACGATATATGACCAAGCACACTCGCCACAGTACATAACGAAGGTGATTAATGTCGCCCTCCTCCTGAATCCAGCCTTCGGACTGGCACTACCACAGTTTATGCTAGGGTTAAAGTGAAGCAGAAATCCTGTAATATTTTTCCGCCTCTGTTTGGATTTGAACCTCCGACCTTTCTTACTTTACGTTCTGTGACCGTTTTTTCAGCTACGTCCATTGCATGTATCTGGCCACGAAGACGGCGACGTCTATTGGCAACAATGTCCAACCGAATACACAGGTCGAATATATGTTCATGACGATCTACTGGTTGGCAGGTGTCTTCATATTCGCCATGCTCATTGGACAGGTACTTACGACCTCTTCTCATCCTCGTACTCTTACTTCTCCTCCGCCTCTGTTAGTCTTATTTCTCTTATTCCAACTCTGTTTTGTTATTGCAGTACAATACAATACCGCTGTAATTTTGACCGAATGCCACTGATCAATTGTGCGTGAAGGAGTGTATTATTATGAATACAATAGGCGGCTCATCGTATATTGTTACGAATACAATAGACCTAAATAATAATACTAATGACAAGTCCCATAAGAGTTCAGTATCTTATTTAGGACGAAATGCTGCTGCTGATGATGAAATGTTTTATAATAATCTACTAATTATTGAAAGATATGTAGGATACATGTATTTACTTTTGACTGATATTATTATTAACAATTTAGTTATACTTGACATTATTTACTTTCGACTTATAACAACATCATTAACAATTGAGTGATACGTGATATAACTTTGGTAATGTTACTAACGATTGACGGATCTAGGACCCTTACCAGCATTTCCGAGGGCATTAGATTGAACCCATATGGGCTCTATACGTGTCCAATATAAGAATAAGGGTCGTATACAGGGCACAGGCTCCATGTGGGCATGCTGGCAGTGGACATGTCTAAGGATCGATTAATGTGCGAAGTATTCTGTTCTAATGTATGTCAGATCCGAGATATATTCCAAGCGGCTGATGCGAATCACGATCGATATCGTAAAGCCATTGATCAGACGACTTTCTACATGAAGTCACTGAACGTTCCCAGAGAACTTCAGAACCGAGTGAAGATGTGGTTCACCTACAACTGGGAACACTCGAAAACCCTCGGTAACTTTGCTTTGCCACAGAAAAAGTGGTATAAATGTAAAATGAAATGTAAACGTTTTCCTATAGCAACCGCATGGCTTCGACCCTGCTCATATTTCAATGAATTGATCGTTTAAGATCCTTCACTACCGCTGCCCCTTTGATCGGGTGCCACGCCATTTAGAATCCCGTGCTAGCCAGACCTTGAATCTCTGAAATAAGCCATCATCGGGAGGCAAACCACGCATAATTATTTCAACCACCATCATCTCAATCAAGAACTATTTAACTCTGCAACCTGTAGTAAATTGCACAAGTTCTGGCAAACTAGTGTAAGAATTATTTGGAAATCTGTAACTTTTGGCAGAAAGCATTGCAAGATTTAATCGGCAATTCTGTCAATTTTTTCCACATGTAGACCTACTTTAAGAATAATTATATAATAATTATGTAACTTTGGTAAAACATTTATTTGTCAATTCAGTAACTTTCACCCAAATGTACGTTTAGAATTATATGGAAATTCTGCAGCTTTGGAAAAATGTTTTGGGAGAAGTATTTGGAAATCTCCAACTTCTTGCAAAATGTGTTTTAAGGATTACTGGTTGATATAAAAGTCTAGAATCTTTTGAAATATTGTTATTTTGCGAAATCCTGTTACTGTTGGCAAAATATAAAAATCTTTGACGGCATTGTTTTCAGATTTACTGCAGTTCGAAAACTGACAAATCTTTCGCAATTACTTTTTTAGTTGCAAGCCTCTATAGGCCTAGTCTGACAAATTCTGTTGTAAGAATTATTGAGGAAATTCGAAGATTTCTCGTAAGGATCTGTGGTTAGCATTATTTTATTGGTTGCGTTTTCAGATGAGAATTCGTTGTTGGAGGCTTTGCCAAAGAAGATGCGAACGGACCTAGCTATTCACGTTCACTTCAACACACTGAGCAAAGTCAATCTCTTCCAGGTAAGTGACATGAGTTGTTGTATGATTGTATCGTATGTGGGAGACAGTATATATATCCGATTGGTTAGACTCTATGAACCTTGAGCAAGCCCTTCACTCACAATAATATTACTCGACGCCATCGACTGATGCTTGGTCATTAGATAGTGGCGCTTGATATATACCTAATAATTATGATTATTATTGATTAGATTAGGTTCATTTATGGTTTGATATTGATATACACTGTGTCCGGAAAAATTCCGACCCCCACAGATGTGGTTAAAAAAACTATAGTAGATAATAATCGATTTAAAAAATACAAAAGCATTTTCATCTTGACATACTTACAAACGAAATTCTTTGTAATGTATTAACGGCCCCGTTTAAACTTACGTCATAGTGACGTATTTGAGTTTTATATTTTGTAAACAAAGTTGCAAGAAAATGGCGTTTAGCGAGGAAGACAAAATTGTTATAAAATTTTTACGCCAAAACAAGAAATATGGAGCCAAGAAGTTTCTGAAAAAATTTCCGAACAAGGGTTGGACATTAGGTGGACTAAAGTACCTTATACGAAAAATTGATCTAACCGAATCGTGTAAGCGTCGCAAGGGTAGCGGTAGACCGAGAGTTGCACGGACAACTGAAAATATCGAAAAGTTGAGGATCTCGTTTTAAGTCAAGAAGATCGACCTCAATCACATCTAACGCTAAGAGAAATCGCTCGAGAGACTGGAATTTCAAAAACTTCAGTGCACGAAATTGTCAAAAATGACCTTCATCTAAAGTGTTTAAAGAAAAGACGAGCGACTGAATTAACAGAAGCCAACAAGGAAGCACGGCTCGAGCGTTCAAGGATTTTGTTAGATCGCTATCCTGATGAAATGGTAAACTTTATTTGGTTTACAGACGAAAAGTTGTTTACCATCGCCACACCAAAGAACAGTCAAAATGATCGTCTGTACGTTGCCACCGGAACTCGGAAGAAAAACATCCCAGCTAATCGTTTGCTTAGTACTCGCCCAACATTCAGCCAGTCAGTAATGGTTTCAGTTGGTGTATCTGCTCTTGGTAAAACAGACATACATTTCATAGAACCTGGCGTTAAAATAAATGGAGCTTACTATCGAGATTCTTTGTTGTTGGAAAAATTATTACCTGATATCAGGCAATATTCAGATTACTACACATTTCAACAAGATGGTGCTCCAGCTCACCGAGCACGTGAAACTGTCGAACTGCTGATAAAGGAGACTCCAGATTTTATACCTCCAAATCTTTGGCCTCCAAACAGTCCGGACTTAAATCCTGTTGATTATAAAATTTGGGGAATAATGCAGGAGAAGGTATACAAGACAAAGGTCAGAAACATTGAAGAACTCCGTGAGCGAATTGTTAATGCTTGGGATGAATTTGATCAACTGGTCGTCGATGCTGCCGTTAGTCAGTGGCGTGTGCGTCTCGTAGCTTGTGTTGAAGCCAATGGCGGACATTTTGAACATAAATTATAGTTCACTAATATTTCAGGATTAAATTGTTTTTGGAATTTTAAAAATTGATGACAATTTACTAGTTCTCTCATTCGTATCTCAGGGGTCGGAATTTTTCCGGACACAGTGTATATTTTGATATATTCATTTATTGTTTGATATTGATATATATATATTGATATATTCATTTATGGTTTGATATATATATATATATATATATATATATATATATATATTGATATATATATATATTGATATATTCATTTATTGTTTGATATTGATATATATATATTGATATATTCATTTATGGTTTGATATATATATATATATATATTTATATATATATATATTGATATATTCATTTATGGTTTGATATTGATATATATATATATATATTATATATTGATATATTCATTTATGGTTTGATATATATATATATATATATATATATTGATATATATATATTGATATATTCATTTATTGTTTGATATTGATATATATATATTGATATATTCATTTATGGTTTGATATATATATATATATATATATATATTTATATATATATATATTGATATATTCATTTATGGTTTGATATTGATATATATATATATATATATATATTATATATTGATATATTCATTTATGGTTTGATATATATATATATATATTTATATATATATATTGATATATTCATTTATGGTTTGATATTGATATATATATATTATATATTGATATATTCATTTATGGTTTGATATTGTACGATTTGATGTTTAGTTATGGTTGGATATGGGATGATTAGAATAGGTTAACCTTAGTTGTGGTTATATATACATGTATGCTTGGTTTTTTTGTAAGATATGTCTGTTATGGTTCCTTTTATTTGATCTCTGTAGGATTGCGATAAGAATCTTCTTTACGATTTGGTGTTGAAACTGCAACCAGTTCTCTATCTTCCTGGTGACTATATCTGTCGAAAGGTAAGGCATTCGATCGATCAGTCGTTTAAATAAGTAAGGTAGGATCACATAGTCAAGCGTGCAGTGCTTTTTTGCTAGGTGCTCAAAAGGCTGTGTATTTAGTGTCTTCCTACATAATAATTTGTATGCACATAATTATAATAATAATAATAATAATATCTTTTCTTTAATAAGCGCCTGACAAACGCACTGTGCTGTACATTTACATGTTATGCAATTTAAATCTTAACTACCAACAGAACAGACAGCCTAATCACATAATTATAATCAGCCAATCATTCATTCAATTAGTTATTCAAGTGAATCATATGGCGTTATCGCATAAATACGATTTTAGTTTCATTAACTTGTGCGTTATTAAGCTTCACAAATATAATAATGATAACGATGATGATGATGATGATGATGATGATGATGATGATGATGATGATGATGATGATGATGATGATGATGAGGAGGATGATGATAATGATAATAATAATAATGAGAAGGAGAAGAGAAAGAAGAGCGTAACGATTGCCGAAGCGGTTGACTTGAGACTCGAACCCAGAGCAGTGCCGACAGTTGAGGCCCGTGCTAGCAGTTGTGTTTATAGAAGTGGCTATAGATTGGATTGGAACAGAGGAGGCGTGTCTTTCTTGTTGATTGATGGCCTAGGGTGAGGTTGGAACGGAGATGTACATCGTGATGATGGGTCATGTGGAGGTCGTTGGTGGACCTAACAACAGCATCGTCTTCGCTACACTCAAGGAAGGAAGCGTCTTCGGAGAGATCAGGTCAACATCAACATCTATTCATTATTAATTATCATTATTACTAATCACGCTCCACTGTATGTATTTGTTGTGTCAGTTAACACAGAGACTTTTAACAGCGACTCAAAAGACCTGCACATAATTATGTCCGTATAACGTAGTTGATGGAAAGAAATGTATTTTAACAAGACAGAAAACATTTGGGGAACTGAGAGAAACAGTGTAAATATACAATGGAAGACTGTTCCAGGCGAACGACCCTACCAAGCAGATGGCATGACTTGGGCTCGAGATGAAGCGTGGAAATAAGTAAACAGGTACGTAAGTAGGCCTATATTCTTTATTAGGCAATTGCTAATTGTACTTTGGTGTACAGACGTCTATAAACTCAGCTTTAAAAAGTGCATATAACATCCTTACAGTAAATGTGTTGCGTGTCAGGCTGTCGTCGGCTGAGGGGATTACGCGGTCTATTGGCATGTGTTGGTAACAACCGAAGGACAGCGGATGTCCGGTCGAAGGGATACTCACATCGGCATATCCCCACTGGCTGAAGAGCGTATACCATGATTAATGACGAGCATTACTTAAGATTACAACGAATACCTCCAAAGTACGAATACCTTAGACTGCAGGCGTGGGCAACATACGGCCCCCGCGGACCGGGGCCGGCCCCCAGGGACCTTTGAACCGGTCCTTGACATGTCTTTTATATTAGCATTGTACTGGCAGTGGCACTGGCACTTGGGAACCTTTTATCCGTTTTATGTATTTTTTATACAACAAAGATATGTCGTCACAATTAATAAGAAGTCCATGTAATAAAGCAATCATCCTAACAGCAACATATTCATAATAAAGCTAATGACGTAACAATAGTGTTTGTAGAACAAAAAGATGTCGTCATAATACCGAATACCCATTATCCTAACAACAACGCGTCCCTAAACATAGCTAATGCCGTTACAATAGTGTTTTAAACCAAGGAGATGTCGTCATAATAATACGAAGTCAATAGTATACACAGCTATTATCGTAGCAGCAACTTGTCCATAAACAAAGTACGTGACGCAACAAAACTGTATAACAAAGAGACGTCGTCACAATACGAAGTATACATAGAACAACAATTAATTACTTGGCATCATTATTACGTCACTATTTTGTCCATAGAAAAAATAGTGACGTAATAAAAAAGAGAAGTCGTCACAATATGAAGTTCCTAGAACAAAAATTAATGACCCGCCATCATTATTACGTCACTATTTTGTCCAGACAAACGTGACGTAATAATAGTGTTTATAGAACAAAGAGATGTCGCCACAATAAAAAAAGTTCATAGCACAAAGCTAATAGCACCACAACCTATATTTCTATGTAGGCTAGGCCTATGCATGTAAATATGTAAATTCAGTTTCAATTCAATTTATTCGGTTACTAAATTGCAAGTAAGTAATAACAGAGGTTACAAAAAAATGAGTCAGTCATTCTGTTACACAGGGGAACCTAAGGGGGTCGAGGACCCTCTGTCCATGGCCCCTTACGTAGAGTAGGAAGCAAGGCGACGGTCTACCGATGTAGATAATAGTTGCTAAACCAAGTAAATGCAACTAGACAGAAAAACTCTTAACTGACGTCTTAACCCTAGGGCTACCAAGCTTTTTTTGTAACACGGACTACCAAGGGGGGGTGGTTACCACCCCCCTGGATTTCGTGTTTGGTTTTACATATCATAACTTGTAATATAGCATTGGATTCAGCAATCATTTCTGCACAGAATGGTATATTTAGTTGTACATTATGTGAATGCACCTCGAAATTACATCACTTTTAACAACGGAACCCATTAATTAGCAATATTGTATATTATTGCGTACATTTTGTACTTTTTGGATAAACAAATATAAGATTATGTGTGTTTTGAAACTAATCTATGTATAAAAGATACACAAAATCATCCCTACACATTTTTATATAGTATAAATGTACATCCATACATATATATCCATATATATATATCGGTTTACGTTGTAATGCTGTATTCAGCCATTTTCACAAGATTACGCGTATTATTATTTATTTTGATCACTTCCGGTATTCAAAAGACAAAGATGTAGGTATGCAAATGAAGCCCTTCATTCCCTCTAAAGAATGGTATCTTTGTTTCTCTTCCAGGAAGACAAATGAATACACTACAGACAAAAACTAAGGGGGAGTCCTTCCATTCAGCCATTTTTCACGCATATTACGCGTATTATTATTTATTTTGAGCACTTCCGGTTGTCTCAGGTCAACTCAGTGACCATAGAAATGTAGCCCCACATTCCCTATATAGAATGGTAAAATGTGTGTCTCTTAATATTAAATGACGGATAAGATATAGTCGAAAATCTAGGGGGTGGTATCCACCCCCTGGTGCCTCGGGTATATTGGGTATAACTCTTGAACGGTGTGAGATATCATCTCACATTTTACTTCAAAACGTGTGTAAATGAACCCCGTACAGCTACCTAAAAGGTCAAATTTTTATTCCATACGGAAAAAGTTTGAGATGAAAAAAACCTAGGGGGTGGCAACCACTCCCCCCTTGGTAGCCTTAAAGGGTTAACTAATGGCTCAGACCACAACTGAGCAGAAGCCATACCTTAATCAGTCAAACTCAAGAAGTGTCTTGAAGTATAAATAAAGTTGGAGTTTATGTTTGAATAACCTAGCGTTCGGTTGGCGTTGAATGTGTGTTGGAAGAGCGTTCCAAAAATGGGATCCAGTAAATCGAATAGAGAATAATCGAGCATTAGTATGTCAATAAAGAGGGTCGTAAGAAGTCAATTGAGTTTCTTGTTTGATAGATGTAACCATCAGAATAAAACTAAGAACTGTAGTAGGTATTATGATAATTAAATTTTCATCATAAAAATTATATTCATTTACTCTAACGGTTATTCTGCAATGCTTAGTTTGAATAAAATTAATATTGTCTCAATTTATGTGGCAAAGGAATCTGCAAAAATTTGCCCCGCGATTGGCAAACGGCCCCTAAGCTGTCCTTAAAATCTTCCCATATGGAACCCGTTTGAGCCCACGTGGGCCCCACCTAACGCCCAAGAAACTGACTTGCTACTGTGCCGCTTTCGGATTTACAAAAGCGCTGCACAGAATCTTCCATGATTATAATTCCATGATCCTTGTTTCATTTAGTCTGTTGGCTTTGGCTGGTGGCAATCGAAGGACGGCGGACGTCCGGTCGAAAGGATACTCACAGCTCTTCCTTCTGTCGAAGGCGGACTTCGAAGAGGCCATGTCCGACTATCCGGAAGCTCAGAAGATTCTCCGCAAGAAAGCCAAGTCAGCACTGGCGAGATACTTCTTTTGTATTAGTAAAATTTAACTTAGTCTTAGCGGTTAGTAGGATGTAAAACTCCCATATTCCAGACATGTTTCAAGTACTCAGGTCTCAAGTATAAATACAAGTATTTTGATCTAAAGTACAAGTACTTAAAACTGTACTCGAGTACAAGTACCAAGTACAACATCTGCCATATACCACAGTAGAACACAGGGGACCAATCATTCCCAAGGTAGTGTGTACGAGACCACTGCATCGTAGGGCATGCCATTTACTTCCAAGTACCCTAGAACCAATTTATACCGCTTGGTAGAATAGACAAGTGTCCAGGGTCACTACTTCACGTCTTCATGGCAGACTCAAAGCCACAGTCGTTGGATTACTGACAAAAACACACTACCGAACAGATCATCATGTCACAGAAACCAGTGTGATTCTCGTTAACGATAACGAAAATGTTCGTTAACGAAAATAAAATGATTTCGTTAACGATAACTATAACTATAAATAAAAAATATCATTAACTATAACTATAACTATAACGAAAATAAAAATAACGTAAATTCATCTTTATTTTCGTTAATACAAAAAATAAAAATAGAATGATTGGAAAACGATTGGAAAATGATTGGAGAACGGTTGCAAAATGATTTGAAAGCGATTGGAAAATGATTGGAGAACGGTTGGAAAATGATTGGAAAACGATTGGAAAATGATTGGAAACCGATTGGAAAATGATTGGAAAACGATTGGAGAATGATTGGAGAGCGGTGTGAAAATGATTGGAAAACGATTGGAAAATGATTGGAGAACGGTTGGAAAATGATTGGAAAATGATTGGAAAACGATTGGAAAATGATTGGAAAACGATTGGAAATTGATTGGAGAACGGTTGGAAAATGATTGGAAAACGATTGGAAAATGATTGGAGAACGGTTGGAAAATGATTTGGAAACGATTGAAAAATGATTGGAAAACGATGGGAAAATGATTGGAAAACTATTGGAAAATGATTGGAAAACGATTGGAAATTGATGGGGAGAACGTTTGGAAAATCATTGGAGAACGATTGGAAAATGATTGAAGAACGGTTGAAAATGATTGGAAAATGATTGGAAAACGATTGGAAAATGATTGGAGAAAGGTTTTAAAATTGGAAAATGATTGGAGAACGGTTGGAAAAAGATTGGAAAACGATTGGAAATGATTGGAGAACGATTGGAAAATGATTTGAAAACGGTTGGAAAATGATTGGAAAGCGATTGGATAATGATTGGAGAACGGTTGGAAAATGATTGGAAAACGATTGGAAATTGATTGGAGAACGGTTGGAAGATGATTGGAAAACGATTGGAAAATGATTGAAGGACGGTTGGAAAATGATTGGAAAGCGATTGGATAATGATTGGAGAACGGTTGGAAAATGATTGGAAAACGATTGGAAAATGATTGGAAAGCGATTGGAAAATGGTTTGAAAACGATTGGAAAATGATTGGAAAACGATTGGAAAATGATTGGAGAACGTTTGGAAAATGATTGGAGAACGATTGGAAAATGATTGAAGAACGGTTGGAAAATGATTTGAAAATGATTGGAAAGCGATTGGAAAATGATTGGTAAACGATTGGAAAATGATTGGAGAACGGTTGGAAAATGATTGGAAAACGATTGGAAAATGATTGGAGAACGGTTGGAAAATGATTTGAAAACGATTGGAAAATGATTGTAAAACGATGTGAAAATGATTGGAAAACGATGGGAAAATGATTGGAAAAGTATTGGAAAATGATTGGAAAACGATTGGAAAATGATTGGAGAACGGTTGGAAAATGATTGGAAAACGATTGGAAAATGATTTGAAAACGGTTGGAAAATGATTGAAAAGCGATTGGATAATGATTGGAGAACGGTTGGAAAATGATTGAAAACGATTGGAAATTGATTGGAGAACGGTTGGAAGATGATTGGAAAACGATTGGAAAATGATTGGAGGACGGTTGGAAAATGATTTGAATACGATTGGAAAATGATTGGAAAGCGATTGGAAAATGATTTGAGAACGTTTGGAAAATGATTGGAAAACGATTGGAAATTGATTGGAGAACGGTTGGAAGATGATTGGAAAACGATAGGAAAATGATTGCAGCACGGTTGGAAAATGATTGGAAAACGATTGGAAAATGATTTGAGAACGGTTGGAAAATGGTTTGAAAACGCTTGGGAAATGATTGGAAAACGATTGGAAAATGATTGGAAAACGTTTGGAAAATGATTGGAGAACGATTGGAAAATGATTGAAGAACGGTTGGAAAATGATTTGAAAATGATTGGAAAGCGATTGGAAAATGATTGGTAAACGATTGGAAAATGATTGGAGAACGGTTGGAAAATGATTGGAAAATGATTGGATAATGATTGGAGAACGGTTGGAAAATGATTTGAAAACGATTGGAAAATGATTGTAAAACGATGGGAAAATGATTGGAAAACGATGGGAAAATGATTGGAAAAGTATTGGAAAATGATTGGAAAACGATTGGAAAATGATTGGAGAACGGTTGGAAAATGATTGGAAAACGATTGGAAAATGATTTGAAAACGGTTGGAAAATGATTGAAAACGATTGGATAATGATTGGAGAACGGTTGGAAAATGATTGAAAACGATTGGAAATTGATTGGAGAACGGTTGGAAGATGATTGGAAAACGTATGGAAAATGATTGGAGGACGGTTGGAAAATGATTTGAATACGATTGGAAAATGATTGGAAAGCGATTGGAAAATGATTTGAGAACGTTTGGAAAATGATTGGAAAACGATTGGAAATTGATTGGAGAACGGTTGGAAGATGATTGGAAAACGATAGGAAAATGATTGCAGCACGGTTGGAAAATGATTGGAAAACGATTGGAAAATGATTTGAGAACGGTTGGAAAATGGTTTGAAAACGCTTGGGAAATGATTGGAAAACGATTGGAAAATGATTGGAAAACGTTTGGAAAATGATTGGAGAACGATTGGAAAATGATTGAAGAACGGTTGGAAAATGATTTGAAAATGATTGGAAAGCGATTGGAAAATGATTGGTAAACGATTGGAAAATGATTGGAGAACGGTTGGAAAATGATTGGAAAACGATTGGATAATGATTGGAGAACGGTTGGAAAATGATTTGAAAACGATTGGAAAATGATTGTAAAACGATGGGAAAATGATTGGAAAACGATGGGAAAATGATTGGAAAAGTATTGGAAAATGATTGGAAAACGATTGGAAAATGATTGGAGAACGGTTGGAAAATGATTGGAAAACGATTGGAAAATGATTTGAAAACGGTTGGAAAATGATTGAAAAGCGATTGGATAATGATTGGAGAACGGTTGGAAAATGATTGAAAACGATTGGAAATTGATTGGAGAACGGTTGGAAGATGATTGGAAAACGATTGGAAAATGATTGGAGGACGGTTGGAAAATGATTTGAATACGATTGGAAAATGATTGGAAAGCGATTGGAAAATGATTTGAGAACGTTTGGAAAATGATTGGAAAACGATTGGAAATTGATTGGAGAACGGTTGGAAGATGATTGGAAAACGATTGGAAAATGATTGCAGCACGGTTGGAAAATGATTGGAAAACGATTGGAAAATGATTTGAGAACGGTTGGAAAATGGTTTGAAAACGCTTGGGAAATGATTGGAAAACGATTGGAAAATGATTGGAAAACGATTGGAAAATGATTGGAGAACGATTGGAAAATGATTGAAGAACGGTTGGAAAATGATTTGAAAATGATTGGAAAGCGATTGGAAAATGATGGGAAAACGATTGGAAAATGATTGGAGAACGGTTGGAAAATGATTGGAAAACGATTGGAAAATGATTGGAGAACGGTTGGAAAATGATTTGAAAACGATTGGAAAATGATTGTAAAACGATGGGAAAATGATTGGAAAACGATGGGAAAATGATTGGAAAACTATTGGAAAATGATTGGAAAACGATACGAAATTGATTGGAGAACGGTTGGAAAATGATTGGAAAACGATTGGAAAATGATTTGAAAACGGTTGGAAAATGATTGGAAAGCGATTGGATAATGATTGGAGAACGGTTGGAAAATGATTGGAAAACGATTGGAAAATGATTTGAGAACGGTTGGAACATGGTTTGAAAACGATTTGAAAATGATTGGAAAACGATTGGAAAATGATTGGAAAACGATTGGAAAATGATTGGAGAACGGTTGTAAAATGATTGGAGAACGATTGGAAAATGATTGAAAAACGGTTGGAAAATGATTTGAAAATGATTGGAAAGCGATTGGAAAATGATTGGAAAACGATTGGAAAATGATTGGAGAAAGGTTTTAAAATTGGAAAATGATTGGAGAACGGTTGGAAAAATGATTGGAAAACGATTGGAAAATGATTGGAGAACGGTTGGAAAATGATTGGAAAACGACTGGAAAATGATTGGAGAACGGTTGGAAAATGATTGGAAAACGATTGGAGAATGATTGGAGAGCGGTTGGAAAATTATTGTAAAACGATTGGAAAATGATTGGAGAACGGTTGGAAAATGATTGGAAAGCGATTGGAAAATGATTGGAAAACGATTGTAAAATGATTGGAAAACGATTGGAAAATTATTGGAAAACGGTAGGAAAATGATTGGAAAACGATTGGAAAATGATTGGAGAACGGTTGGAAAATGATTTGAATACGATTGGAAAATGATTGGAAAGCGATTGAAAAATGATTGGAGAACGTTTGGAAAATGATTGGAAAACGATTGGAAAATGATTGGAGAACGGTTGGAAAATGATTGGAAAACGATTGGAAAATGATTTGAGAACGGTTGGAAAATGGTTTGAAAACGATTGGAAAATGATTGGAAAACGATTGGAAAATGATTGGAAAACGATTGGAAAATGATTGGAGAACGGTTGGAAAATGATTGGAGAACGTTTGGAAAATGATTGGAGAACGATTGGAAAATGATTGAAGAACGGTTGGAAAATGATTGGAAAATGATTGGAAAACGATTGGAAAATGATTGGAAAACGATTGGAAAATGATTGGAAAACGATTGGAAATGATTGGAAAACGGTAGGAAAATGATTGGAAAACGATTGGAAAATGATTGGAGAACGGTTGGAAAATGATTTGAAAACGATTGGAAAATGATTGTAAAACGATGGGAAAATGATTGGAGAACGGTTGGAAAATGATTGGAAAACGATTTGAAAATGATTGGAGAACGGTTGGAAAATGATTGGAAAACGATTGGAAAATGATTGGAGAACGGTTGGAAAATGATTGGAAAACGATTGGAAAAATGATTGGAAAAGTATTGGAAAATGATTGGAAAACGATTGGAAAATGTTTGGAAAACGGTAGGAAAATGATTGGAAAACGGTAGGAAAATGATTGGAAAACGATTGGAAAATGATTGGAGAACGGTTGGAAAATGATTTGAAAACGATTGGAAAATGATTGTAAAACGATGGGAAAATGATTGGAGAACGGTTGGAAAATGATTGGAAAACGATTTGAAAATGATTGGAGAACGGTTGGAAAATGATTGGAAAACGATTGGAAAATGATATTAGAGAACGGTTGGAAAATGATTGGAAAACGATTGGAAAATGATTGGAAAAGTATTGGAAAATGATTGGAAAACGATTGGAAAATGTTTGGAAAACGGTAGGAAAATGATTGGAAAACGATTGGAAATTGATTGGAGAACGGTTGGTAAGAAACCTAGAATTTACTTTGTAGACTGTTCAATAGTTATATTTAAGTTAAGCGCAATTTAATAAATTTACGTTTTCAATCTATTATAGCCTGTAATCGGATACCTTTATTGACTTTTCAATTTGTCATCAACAATCTAACACCTTAGCTGAACGAATTTTCTTCAGGAAGCTCTTGTCACAGAATGCCAAACACCAGGCAAAGAATCCGTCAACAGAAGTCGAAGAAGTCATTCGCAGTAGACAGGGAACGCCAAGACTTCTCAGGACTGTCATTAAGGTAGAAAGAAACACTTCTCAACAGAAAAATCAAAATAATATCCCTTTACAAATAAAGAGTTTTAATAAATCGTGAATGTCAAAGAAATGCTAAACTGGAACGATGGGTCTACTTGTTAATATCCCGACTTGTGTTGATATATATATATACATGTATCTACCAACCACTGAAGGATGGAGGGCTGAGTGAGCGACACCTGTCATGGATAGTAGCCCAGCCAAGTACAATGGGGGCACCTTCAAGCATCGTATCAACGAAACCAAGATGGTTTTTAGATGGTGAACGAATTTGGGCAGTGGAACGGCAGATCACGTAAATAGTCATTCCCTAAATACATTTAGCCTAATACTTGCATGCACCACTACCAGTCCGTACCAGGTAATGCCAGTCCCAAGCCTGGAGAAAGGAGGAGGGCGACAACAACGGTCCTTGCAGCCGTAAGATGTCGTTAAACACCGGAAATTTCACCTACTCAAAATGCCGCGTTATGTTACAGATGGTGCATGAGGACTCGCACATTCCGGACTATTTGGGCGTCCGTCGAAAGAGCAGCAACAAACCGGAGAGCGAGGAGAGTCGACGGAACAGCAGCCACCAGGGGACTATTTCCGAAAGGCAGAACAGCCTATCTATCAACGCTGAAGACGAGAAACAAAGACAGAGCGTAAGAAGCCAAGATATCACGACGAATCATCAGTCAATCAATTCATTCAGTCAAGTCGAGGTTTTTCACATACATTGGTTATCGTAATCCCGCGATTTATACAGCGCCCAAACAGCGAATTCGTGGGAACCAGCTTATTCAAAGGCGCTCAGTCAAAACAAAATCGATAGGCAGGTATGGTAAATATCGGTTCAAGGTCAAGATCCAAGTGTCAGGACGCTCAGATGGAGGCGGCAAGAGAGGTAAGGCGAAGAGGCGGAAGCCCTGTAACTTCTGTATAGTTTTGGGGGAGCTAATGAGCTAATACCTTGTGTGCAATAATTCTGAAAGCTAAAAACTTTTCTACAATCTATTATGATTTAGAGACATCTTTTCTCGCGAGTATCCCACCTTTTTAACTATTTGTAGGACACGATGTTGAAAGATGAGGAGGAATACCTCATCGTAGAAGAAACTGAAACTGTCTTGGCACAGGAGAATTTAGCAATGTCCTTATCTGGTAAGACAGATCACCTTGGCAGATGTGGTAGCTATCCATGTTGTAGCGCTTTAGCTTTTAGCTTTTCTACCCTTCAACGTAAGTTTTCATTCCTTAGAGATCATTTCTACCATTCAACAGGGAATAACAATAATAATAATAATAACAATAATAATAATAATAATAATAATAATAATAATAATAATAATAATAATAATAGTAATAATAATAATAACCATCATCATCATCATTATCATCATCATCATCATCATCCATCCTGATGTTGACAATTGCATAGCCAATGGACATGTAGCCTAAACTGTGAGTGAAAAATCGATATCATAGAAAATTTAAGAATAACTTAGGCCTACATTCAAAATTTATAACAATTACATTTTCAATCGAATTTGGAAAACAGCCAATTTGACTATTATGCTCAAAAGGTCCTTGGCTAAGTTGGCTTCAACGAAGACGGTCAGGCGCAGTGGCGTAACTAGGGGTTCGTGCGCCCGGGGCAAGAATTTCCTGAAAATTTTTTTCTTCCGCCAAAATTTTTTTTTTGCTTTTCCGTCTTTCTTTCATGAAAAAGTGGTTACATTGTCGCAAGCCTTGTTTTGCGCCCCCCCCTTGGCGCCCGCGCCCCTGCCGAACTCGTGCATAATAGTTACTTTTTTACTTTTTTAGCTATTCTTGCCTGATTTCTTTTTAAAAAATTTTCTAAAGCCTAATCTTGCGCCCTCCCCGTCCTGCGGGACGGCCGCCCCTGCCCCTCGTTACGCCACTGGTCAGGCGCGCCAACCGCTGACTCATTGCTGTTTTTCGTTTTTGCTGAACGCCACATTGCTGTTGTTAGCTTATTCAGAAATGACATCACAGTTACATCATATTTAACGAGGGACCATGCAAGTATTCAACAATTATTAGCCATTAGTATCAAGAATAAAATCCATTTGCGTTTCCTCACAGTTATGAATATTTCGTAGTTACACGAACAGCGGTTTCAGGATGTCGCTTTTTCCACTCGCATTGTATTTCCAACTTTAGCGGAAGATCAAGAAAATGACCTGAAAATGCAGGAAACCCAAGAAGAGCCCAGAGTCGCCAGAGCCGGATCCCTTACCAGCGAACTCTGTTCAGAGTTACTCAAGACTCCAGAGTCCAGCCAAATCACAATGACCAAAGGACAAAAAGAAGCGATGAACCGGAACCAGGAGCAGAATGCGGTCATTCGTGAAATTCTATCCAGTCCGCCGCCCTCATCGAAAACTCTGCGTCGAGTGGATGATGGAAAAGTCTTTCCAAGCTCAGAAACTGCTCCTCCTCCTCCTCCGTGACCCAATTCTTAAGGAAACTTGAAAGTTAGCAGATTTTGAACGTTGGCAAGTACATTCGTGTTTGGAAGCATTGTGACTCGTTATTTTTGCAAATGGTTAGAATCGTGTGTAATGCCACGCTTGAAATGTTAAAATAATTATTATTGTTATTATGACAATATGTATTGCGTATCTGAGCTTGCGAAGTCGCACAGAATCTGACGCTAGGGTTAGTCAATGGCAGTGCAGTTTGCATTGTCCAATTAATTTCTGTAAAGAGCCCGTTGTAACTTCCTTTAGGTTAGAGAAACGTTAGTTTGATTTAAAGATTGCTAATCCATAGGTGACTGTTATCGCCGATCAAGCAATCGCGCTACTCTCTGCGGCCACGGTCCCATAACAGTGAGCTTCCCATGTTTGACAACCTGACTCAGAAATGCTTCCTTGCCCGGATGCTATACAAATAAACCATGTTTTCCCTAGATCTGGTTATTTAAACCCTTCATTTTCCCCTATGACTAGCTCTAGCTCTTCTTCCTCCATGTTCCCCCGATGTCCAATAAAGCTTCTCATTCAATTCATTGTTGCATATATAAATTTGTGTTTACTTGTTTGAATGTATTAATCTTGCCATGTACAGTGCTGTGCGTTTGCTAGTGTTTCTCAATACAGGATATACTTACTTACTTACTTAATCATGGCTTTTTTGGGACAATTCGCATGTATAGGCTATATGTAAATGTACTACTATATAGGGTATGTTTATGAAAATACTAATGTGTAGCAGCTTTTAAATACCTTGTTAAAGTACAACACTTTATAACTGGCTAACTGATCAAAATAGGCTGAAACTGTTAAGCATAGTAATCAATAATAAGATTTTACTTAATTATAATCTTTTGCTTTATCAATGATCACACAATTACATCTTTATTTAATAATAAAAATGTACTTAATAATATTTTCAGTACTTTGTCTGTTGTCACAGAGGATACGCTACCAAGGATATAAAAAGAAATTGTTGCAATAATTGTATATTAACTTTTCCGTCAAGTATGGAGATGCATAATTATGTTATAAGAAAATAACCAACCTTACCCTACTTAAAACTGCATGAGGTAAGAGCAGAAGAAGAGAAAGTATCTGCCCTTTCTCTTTTCCTTTAAATATACTTTTAAATTCTTATTGGTCTCTCAGTACTCCTAAATGTACTTTTGAAACTAATATTGTTGACTTCTAGTGTTCCTTTTCCTGATGTAGCCTTTATGATATTGGTTCTAGTACGCACCCTACCCATCTAGTTTTCCTTATAACTCGATAAGCACTTTGTGTATGTTATTCTACTTGCTCCGTCAACTGATGTTCTTATCATGCACTGTTTATACATAGGCTACACATTAACTTGTCTAATTATCATTTCTGAACATTGTTTTAATGTATGTTATGTTTCTTTTATTGAGTTCTTGCTGTACACTGATTCAAATAAATAGTAAGAAGAGAAAGTAGGCTAGAACCTGTTTTCCTGTTTAATCTTATTTCATCAACTTCAGTAAACACTGAACTTCTGAAAAGTAGGCTAATGGCTTCACTAAAGATGTTGCAAAATATAAACTCCACAGAAAAAATCTGTAGACTTTCGGCTTAAATGCTATCTAGTAATAAGTACAAGACGTTTTAAAAAATATTTTTTTTCAAAACAAAACAACATTGGTTGAACATCACAGGATCGAAATCAGTCAAGCCAAAATACATTAACATGGTTTCAATTTCAATCACAACTAAATTCGCATGATCCAACAAAAAACACAACACAATCACATTGTACAGACCCATGATCCACTGTGATCGAATCCACGTGTTTGATCACTGATCACACAATTCCATTCACTAGATCCTACCACATGATTCAGTCAATTTCTAATCACATGATCGAATTCACACGTGAACTGCTAATGCTGGCAGAAACTATTTCAAACGGTTGAATCTTGTGCTTTGAAGATAATTAGGCTACCTTTCAAAGGATCGAATTCACAGGATCCAACCACCTGATCGAATATCACTGTCTAATCATGTGATTGAATCCACATGCTTGATCACAATCAAGTTCACAAGATCCAATCGCATGATCCAATCACAGTTTCTAATCACATCACAAAACTGAAAGGATACAATCACATGATCCAAGAAGGCTCGGACGTACAAACCAAAATATCTTTGTCAGAAAACAATGAACTAGATGTTATTCGACTAGAGTTGATAAATTTCTGACTGTGCACAAATAAGCAACCGACAATAGTTGTTTTTACAGAATAGCAAGTACACAGCTTATAATGAGACTCAAGGGAGTCTCAAAGAACGAGTATGAAGAACACTGATATGCATGATGCTTATCCTTTCAAACTACACAAGTAGCATATGACGTCAATGTTAGAAACTTCAATAACACAGATAATTTGAGTCTTTCACAAATTGTACGATATAATAATAGTTCCATCTCTTGAACCATGCAGAGTTATATATTTTGAACTCTACATTTAATATTCTGTTGAACTCACTGCAATCAGTTCAGTTCTGAGGGCCAATAAACGAATTATAATAATAACCTCGAAGATGTCCACTGAACATCGCACACTGATACGACGCAGCGCTCGTGAATAAGCTGGTGCCCTGCGCTTAGCTGTAGAGTAGCGCTTTAGAAATCCGGAGTTTACGAGTTGACTATTACCAAATTACTGCGTTTTCTACTCAAGCTAATCTCTTGAGGTAAGTTCTTTGTTTATGAATCATTTGACTGAACTTGTTAGAACATCTGCTTTGGGAAACTCTGCGCGATTTAGAAGGCTGTAGCAGGTTTTTATATGGGATGTGTGTGTGTGTGTTTATTGTGTGTGTGACACACCGCGCTATCTGGTACATATAGTAATAGAAAGTTTAGAATTAGGTGATTGAGTGTAGTGTTTTAAGTCATACAATGTCAGATTAGCCTATATCACCAAGAGAGTGTGTGTGTGTGTGTGTGTGTGTGTGTGTGTGTGTGTTATGTGGGTCAAAGATGATATTTGATGTTAACATGGGGTGGGTGTGTGTCAAAACAATGGCTGGAGAGCTTGTGAAAACGTTTGGGGATACAGGACACAGCGCGAGACAAAGCTGACACTCTGGTAACAAGCATGCGTTAAACGATATAAGAATGAATTATCAATTTCACCAGATTCGTCGGAAAATCGCTGTCGTCTGCCGTTTCCATTACGAGCTGCTCCTACTTCACGTCATGGAGACCAGCTCATTCACCGACGCTATATCAAATCAAGTCCGCAATAGCCAGGTCGTTTGGTCCGCTTTGGTGCCAGGTCAGAATCTGGGGAGGTCAAGCCGAAGAGTCAGCATGCAGCTGCGGTGGAAATAGTTGGTCATGGTGGTCATGGGGTGTAGCCCAGAGTACATCGGACGCAGGTCTGCTTCCACGTCCATGAACGCCTCCGTCATTTTACCGTCGACATTCAGCTCCACGTTGACTCTTCACAGAATCTTAATGATCCGGTTTTCTCAATTGGTCTTTGGCTACTGAATGAACAGACATTTTGTTAATTTGCGATAACTCACAGGACTCGCTGTCAACGCCCACTTTCCCAACGGTCTGTCCCGTGACCATTTGCACCTTTGCTGCATCTCCCACGATGCGAAAACGTAAACAGTTTAACGTACAGCACAAACATTTACATGCATGTTCAACATCCGAGTAAACCATTATATGCATTTAACATCTGCACACAGACGAGCAGTACGCGTATATTTAGAATATATATATATATACGAGTATATTTAGAATATATATATATATATCCATTATTTACAGATAGTATATACTAACTGTAAATGGATATTATTATATAATTACATGAACCTACAGACTGTGTTGTGTATGTATACATTATATACAGTATACTGTATTGTATGTACTTTAATGTACATATGCGTTTTATATACAGTGTATATGATATAAACAATTCTTGAGACTGGAATGATACTTGGTGAGATCTTACCAACATAAAACAATGTCCAATTCGTGTCTTCTGCTAATAATTGCCAGTGAGTAGCACTAACAACATTTAGGATCACAGAACGTCACTACAAGACTGGAGCTACTTCCATAACTGGAAATACTACCAGACTGGAACTGTCACCAGACTTGAACTCCTTCTGTGACACAGGAACATCATTAACTTCGAACTGTCAGCAAACTGGAACCGATTCCACGATTGTAACACCAGTAGAATGGAACATCCAGCAGGCTGGAACATCAGCCCAACTGGAACTCCATTCATGACTGGATCATCACCAGAATAGAACCTCTCACTACTTCGGCAACGTCAAGAGACTAGAAATGTCGTCCAACTCCATGGAACAGAACCTTCTGAATATTCATACAGAGGAACAGAATATTTTGCCATCCAGCGGCTCCACGCAATCCTCAATTCCTGTTCCAACTTGTCTTGGAGAAACCGTTGAACCATCGCAAGAAGCGAGAGTCCATCATGGCTGCGGCTGTCGTGTTGTTACCAAGCGTCCGTGTATCGGATGTCGTACTCTTGCAACATCGGCAACTGTTCCTGACAGAAATAATTCGTTCAATCACAAAAGATACAACTCCACTTCTCAATAAGTACCAAGAACAAACAGTCTGCCTTACAACCACACTGGCTTTTATCCTGACGCATCCTTGTAACGTGCAGTAATTATAAGTAATAAAATATAAAATATTCTATTGAGACACAAACGCTTTATCGGGAACCACATATTCACTTACATGATACATCTATTGGTTAGCATGCACGTTGAAATGTTGATATACAACATATAACTTATCATCATTTCCGTTACAGACTAAAACATCTATCACGGAAGTTGTTGCGACGTACATGTTCACACATTTCTCCATAGGGACCTTACAGCCTCGACTCGACTTACTTCAAATGAATTTTATGGGGCAAGATCTTTCACAACGCTGGCCAGTTTCAATGGAGACTACGCCGTTTCAGGTCCCAGCTTTGATTGGAAAGTTCTTATAACTAACAGCCAGTGTGATTTATTGATACGACGCAACGCTCCTGAAGAAGCTGGTGCCCTGCGCTTAGCTTTAGAGAAGCGCTTTAGAAATTTGGAGTTTCCGAGATTACAATTAAACGAGGTAGTCAATCAGGATGCTACATTGAGGTTTGTTAGTTCGACACACTATTTGGTACAAATACGATGTTCAAAATAAGATTTTAAATTCTATTTGGTCTCATATCCAGAGACGTTCTTCTGCCTTCTACAGAATCCTGTCCAATCCACCAAAACTGTCAAAGCATATGAACTGCCCAACAATTTCCCTCTTTTGATACTTAAATGTAATAAACTATTCTATTGAGACACAAACGCTTTGACATCTAGTGGTTAGCAGGCTGAAATGTTGATATTCAACATATATGTAAGTAAGTAGACAACATAAATACAACATATACAACCGTGAATGTACAAATCACTTGACTGCAAAGTTCGGTAATTGTTTTGGTGACGCTCACCTTGAGTGCTTCGAATGTTCGTGCAGATAGATGCGTACTGTTGAGGTTCAGTTTTCGTAGATTTTTAAGAGCTGTCGACAGACACAAGACAACGTCACATCATGAAAATAATGCTAAGCAGTAGATCTGATATTTAGAAAACCAGAAAAATGTATGTATGTATGTATGTATGCCTATGTATCTGGACTTTTATATAGAGTATTTTACGAAGAACTCACAAGTTCTAAGAACATAGCTGTACAAGGGATCCTAACAGCAGGTGGGTCTTAACACATACCTAGAAGAGGTAACTTGAGCAGAGTATGTATGTACCTGAGAGGCATCGTAGTCCGGCATCGGTGACCGGGGTCTCGCAGAGATTGAGCACCTGTAGCATCGGCATATGTTCCGTCAGCAGCTGAAGACCAGCATCACCGAACTAACACAACAAACGCATAAATACACGATTGACAACGTCACTTAGTCACTTACATGTATTATATGTACAATGTTGTACATAGATAACATACAGTGTAAGTATTACATGAATGAACCAGAAGCTCCTCAGCTCTTGATATCTCTCCACAGCTCAAACTTAAAACGCTGCTCTTTTAATTCAGGTGGCAAACTACTGCTAGTCGATGAGGTATACGATTATGATGATGATGATGATGATGATGATGATGTGATGGTGATGATGTGATGATGATGATGATGATGATGATGATGATGATGATGATGCTGATCCTGATAGATGATGATGAACAGTGCATTATCTAGGCCTAAAGCTATAATAGATAGTCTCTAATACTATAACTGCATAACCATGCATTGATGTTATGACAGCAAGTTATGAAATGAAACTACAATGATGATGATGATGATGATGATGATGATGATGATGATGATGATGATGATGATGATGATGATGATGATGATGATGATGATGATGATGATGATGATGATGATGATGATGATGATAGCGATGATGGTGATGGTAGCGATGTTGGAACGTGGGCCTCGCAGTAGCCATGCACTCTCTCACCTGAGTTGACCATAGACTGAGATATCTTAGTGAGCGCAGTTTGATGAGGTCTCGAGCACATGCGCTCGTGACCTGAGTGAAGGCCAGACTGAGGCACTCGAGGTTCCCGAACGATCCAGAGTTCAACAACTTTGAGAAGTCAGAGTCCGTGAACTTCGCAGGAAGCGTCAGTTTCACCGGTCCACCCTTCTGCTGCTGCACACACACACACACACAACACACGTCGTTACCATGACAACAACGGATGCTGTATATGACGGCGAAGACTTGCTTCGTCCTCATCATTAGGCCTACTATCTTTACTACCGTTATTGTCGTTTTATCATTTATTATTATTATTATTATTATCATTTATTATTATTATTATTTATTATTATTATTATTATTATTATTATTATTATTATTATTATTATTATTATTATTTACCCGAGGCAGTACTAATTCCTCAGGCTATCAAAACTGTTATTATTACTATTATTATTACTATTATTATTATTATTATTATTATTATTATTATTATTATTATTATTATTATTATTATTATTATTATTATTATTAATTATTAGAAGATTTTTGTTCGATCGTGGTTTCATTGTGTTAGGTCGGGAGTGCCTCTGATGAGTCACTCTCTGAAGTAGCGCTATATAAAGCCTATTTTTACAATTACCAAGTAGAGCTTTTGTTGTCTACTCACAATGACTTGAAGTAGAAGCTGTTGTTGGCAGAAGTCGAAGTAGACCTTCTGTCCTGAAGTCGTGCTTTTCAGCGCAGTTACGACCTGCTGCTTGACTGTAGCGTCATCGTCACACAGGTCGTACTCCAATAACGCAAGCAGCGTCTTTCGTAACAGAACGTAACAATAAACCGTAACTGAATGGGTAACTCTAAATATTGTTTTCGTTATCGTAATATATTAGGCATCCTCATCCTTGAATAATTATAGTTGCGTGAGTTGGCTGTGGGAAATTGCAGGGATTTTAAGACTACGGAAAGTAAGAAATGATGACATGAGACAATCATTAGGTATCCAGACTAACTCTGCTATAATTATAGACAAAGCCGTTCAACGAAGACTCCAATGGATTGGACATGTAGCGAGAATGCCAGCTGACCGATTCCCACACAATACACTACATGAGGAATTGAAAGAAAACGCAACAGAGGCAGATTAAGACTACGCTGGATAGATAATTTAAACGAGTACACAACGTCACTTGGCCTAACACTAAGCGGAGCAATGGACTTGGCAAATACCCGAGGACCATAAAGGACAATTTATTTGTACCTATCGTCGCCAAGCTGCTAGCGCCAGGAACTGCCGATGATAATTCCTTTGTCGTAAGAGCTTATTATTTTATGCAATACTTTTTGTATAAGACGCCTTTAACTCCAAGTAGTTTCCAATGTTTAACGACCTCTTATGGCTGCTAGTAATCGCAATCGTAAAAATACCAAACGTATAAAGCGCCACTCGAAAGCCAAGCGCAGGGCACCAGCTTATTCACGAACGCTGCGTCGAGTCAGAGGGGTTGTCCAAAAGGGTAGTCCTAGGTACGAGTCCACTTGTGCTAGGGCCGTTGACGTCGCCCTCCTTCTTTGTCCAGGCTGGG
>JACEVL010000619.1:225000-232500 GCA_020284085.1 Aporrectodea caliginosa
CCACCACCACCACCACCACCACCCCCCACCACCACTACTAGTAGTAGTACTACTTATCGTACTACTAATAATATAGTTAATAATAATATTATTAAAATTATAACTATCTTTTCTTATTATAATTATTTGTATAATTATTGTTTATGTTATTACTATTATCAGTAAAGAGATGGAGTGCTCACATGATCTGCATGATCGTAACGTAAGTGACTAGTTTCTGGTCGAGTTTGGCCATATCCAGTTGATCTTCCTCCGTCAATGATGACTTCAACCTGTATAATCCAATACATAATGTAATGGCTGACGGTCTAAAACATTTCCCTAATTGTACCTGGCTAAGGCTTTTCAACTTGTCGGTCAATAAACGAATGTATTATAATTATAGTCTATATATTAAACGTCAATCACTCCAAAGGATGAGGCCTAGCACGTCAATCACTCTGCCAATCATCCTCATTTTCATGTCTCAGTCTTCATCTGTCTGTCAACAAAGAAGAGCATCTGTCCAATTCCAATTCCCTTAATTCATCAACGGTCGACAAAAGGACTGGAAACGAAATTCCCTTTGAAATATCGGATTAAACAGAAGCACTGTTTATATAGATGGCATGCTTCCTTTAAAATGTCACATAGCATTCGCATTACATTCATGACAGATTAAAATTACACGTTCATTGCAATCGCATTACAGTAACATTACATTCATACCACATTTACATTACATTCACATTACATTATTTACACTACATCCACATTAGAGTCAAATTACATTTACATTACATTCACATTATATTCCCACTACATTCACCTTTTCTTGTCCTCGTAGTAACTGTAGACCGTTGCCAAACAGACGGACACCATGTTCGGTAAGACGCGGAGATGAGGACAAATGAAACTAGGACCATGGACGCTGAAATGACAAAGTCAAACATATTATTATTATTATAATTATTATTACTAAAAGTTACAATTATTATTATAATTTTTACCCGAGGTATCAAGGATCCTTCAGGATTTATCATCAATTGCAATTATTATCATCATCATCATCATCATCATCATCATCATCATCATCATCATCATCATCATCATCATCATCATCATCATCATCATCATCATCATCATCATCATCATCATCATCATCATCATCATCATCATCATCATCATCATCATCATCATTACGGATATATGCAAAAGGTGGCAAAGTGTGCAGTCAAACAGAATGCTATTCTGAAGCGAGTTTTCAAGGACTCTGTGTTTGAGGGCACTATGTCCTAGAATGTCATGCTCCACGGCTTGATACTCCAGAGCTTGGCGATCGAGGACTTGATACTCCGGGGTCTAGTGATCCAGTACACGGCGATCCTAAGACTTGATACCTAAATGAAGAACTATTCTTGGTGAACGAGCTCTTTCGGTTGCTGGACCTCTACTTTTTGGAACTCTCTTCCTGTATCTGTGCGCTGTGCTCAGTCGCTTGTGTCATTTCGTTCGCAACTTAAAACTGACCTCTTTCAAATTGCTTATCCACCTTAGGCTGCCTCTCTGTCTCTTACGGACTGATCTTTTGGATGTTGACCTGATTACGGATTGTTTTGGCGTACAATCGGTTGATGCCTTGTGCATTAGACACCGGCGCAATAGAAGTTACTAATTGCAATTCCAGGGTCCGATGCTCCACGGCGGAAAGGCGATCCGTGACTTGAAATCCCCCTCCCCATATGGACTGGCGCTCCAGTGCAGGATGCCTTCAGATGTACGTGTCATCTGAGATTTCAGCCCCTTTCAGTCTTCCAAGACCGGCGGTGTTCCAGGGTACCACTTTTTCCAGGGCATGATTATGTTCCTGGACCCAATTAGTTCCGGGGATTAAAAGTGGAATGGCTGTTGCCATCTGCGACCGTCGCCTCTTCTTGTTATCCATCAGAACGAGAAGAACGAAGGCTGCGGAAGAGAAATAGCGCTCCAGGGACCAACAGCCTTTGTCGGCAGACGATCAAAGACGATCTGCTGTGTGGGTCCTACTAAGTAGGGCGACGGTGTAAATGGGCGCCAGTGGGTGGACAGTCAGCCAGAGCATCAACGTATATATAAATTATATATATATATATATATGCAATTTTTGTGCATGCTTATATGAACTACAACTGCCCGTATACTCTGGTAATGACAGTTCCAAGCCTGGATAACAGAAGAGGCGACGCTAATTATCTCTGCTATGACATAGTTTCGTTGTTAAACGCTAGCTACCAAGGGCACTTTACAAGAGCGTTAACCACGATTAATCGCAAACATTAAAGCAAAAGTCCCTATTAAGATTGACTCAATCAGCTTAATCAGCGACTAACTTCTTGTTTAAACTTTCATGAAATTGTACCAGGCTGCGGTGTGCCAGCCTGCTTCCTCTTTTTCATTAAAAAACGAATATAAAATATATATATATATATATATATACCAAGCAAGCATATACGCTTACATATGTATTGTATTCACGGATTATATGCATGTATGAATGTATGCTCTATGCGCACAATCAGTTGACCATCTTTTTCTGGACATTGACCTGATTAATTATGGCTTGATTTTGATACGTCATCGGTTGACGCCTTGCGTAACATATATCGACCGGTAATAGAGTCACTAATTAAGTACTAATATATACTTTATATACTAACTAGCAATTTTTACCCGGCGTTCGCCCGGGTTTCCCCAGGCGTAATTTTTAACGGCTGCAAATAAAGGCTACTTACTTACTATATTTGCTGATGGGCTTCAAATATTTAAAAAAGTCCATATATCTGAATGGAAACGATATTTAGAGGTGAACATAGTTGCTTTGCCCGTGTACTGCACGGGTTATCTCTACCTTATAATTATAGGCAATATTATTATTTTGTTCCCCGTTCTTTACGGTTTATCTCTACCTGAAATAGGCGTATTATTTTGTTCCCCGTACTACACGGGTTATTTCTAAATTATAATAGGCGTATTATTTGCCGTTGGCCAGCGTGACGTAAGATTGCATATTTAGCCGCGTGACGTAATTTAAGATTGCATATTAATTTTAGTGACGTGGACAAATGGGCATGCTTATAATGTCCATAAATCGGAATTGAAAGCAAATTATGAGCTGAAAGTAATTGGGATGAGATAGAAATTCGAATAGCTAAAGTAAGTTTCGAGTTGCTTTGACCTAGAAAATCGGCAATGGCCGTGGTTGCAAAAAATGTGAGCTTAGTGTAATTAGGTCACCAAATCTGTAAATGGTTGCGCTGACCTAGAAATTCGCCCGTGGCGACTTCTGATTGGTTGCTAGATGCTCCGTGTGACGTAAGATTGCTTATTAAGCATGCGTGACGTGAACAAATGGCCTTACTATGGGCGGTATTGAAATAAGCTCGCTGAAAAGTTAAATTTAAAATGGCCATATATCGGCGTTTAAATAAAATTGCGAACTGAAAATAGTCGCGTTGACCTAGACGTTGCGTAATAATGCTTTGTAAATTTTTTCAACTCGCTAAACCGTTCCGTTTCGGAGCCTTTAGCCGGACAGCGATGCATTGCAAACATACATACATACGGAAGGACAAACTTTAAGAATTATAGTATAAGATTAACAATATCTCAACGTACTAGTTCAGAACTTCGACCTCAATCCTTGTAAGGAGGGCAATATCAAAATAACAATTGCATTCAAGGCCGTATTTATGGGGTGTTTTGGGTGTTTAAACACCCCCGAAATTAAATGATGTATAATATACATATTGCATTTATTAACATATACGGTGTAAGAACTAAGAGCACTCATGTGATCTTAGATGATACAGCTCTACAGTGCTTTGAGAGCTCACAGCGCGCCTCCAAACCCCTTATAGACGGTTGACTTGGTTGCTTGTCGGCTTGTTCAAGAACGAGTAAACACCCCCCGAAACAAAATCCTGGCTACGGCCTTGATTGCATTGCATCGTTTTGTATTGTATACAGGTCTAAAACTAAACACCATCCACCGTAGCCGTCGGTCTGTCTGCCTGACCCTTTGGTCTCGGTATGGAATCCAACCTCACCGTACCTGTCTATCCAGTTTGTTTTGACTGAGCGCCTGTGACTAAACCGGTTCCCGCGAGTGAGCATTCCTCGCGCGCTGAAGAAAGCTTGAGATTACGTTTGAAGGAGAAATTCCTAAGAGACGTTCACGAAGATATGCAGGACTAAGTAATAAGTGCTCTCGTGTGGATGGACGCATATGTATACAAATGCAGTTTAATATATGAATAAAAATAGGCATGGGTAGACGAACGAACACACACACATACACACACACATCTACACGCATCTAGACATACACACCTACACACACACACACACACTTACACACACACACGAACACACACAGACACACACACAAGCACACACACCTACACGCATCTACACATACACACCTACACACACAGACCTACACAAACACACACATATACACACACACACACAGAGACACCTAAACACACACACACACACACACACACACAAACACACACACCTACAAACACATATTTATAAACGCATCCATCACTCAACTTAAATATGGTAGATATTATAAGCAAAGTGCTATCCTGTGCTTTCTCATTTCAGCTGCTATTTAGTGTTGCATCTTTCTAATGATACATAATTCAGTGTATATTGTACTATATATATATATATAGATACCGTAGTGCCTTCGATATTATGTGTATATACAGTTTATGTATATTGCAATTATATATATATATGTATATATTACATATATACATATGCATATATAGACACTGTAGCGTCTTCGATATATGTATATATAAAGTCAATGTATATTGTGTGCAAAACTGTATATATATATAATCATTAATCATATGCATATATATATACATATATATAATGTATGAGCAATGAGCAAGGCATAGAATGAATCCGTTGGACTACGGTGACTGGTGATATCTTCTAGAGATGCAGTTTAAAAGACTCCTAGAACAGGAAGAGGAAGAGGCAGAAGTTGATTCCATTGGCTTCAATGGCTTCAATGGCTGCCGGGCGAAGACCATATATCATTATGTGTGACCCGCAGTTCATGGCTTCAGGGCGCTGACCTCGTTGACCTCCGCCCGCGTTCGGAGAGCCCTTCCCCCCCACACACACAGACTGAGAAGACGACCTCTGTCTAGTCTGAAGTAATGCCTCCAGTGCACGGAGGAAGAGGACGAGGAGAAGGAGGAGATGAAAAGGAAGGAAGTGAAACAGAAGGAGGAGGAAGAGGAGGCGGAGGAGGAAGAGGAAGAGGATTAGGAGAAGAAGAAGAAGAAGGCAAAGGAGAGAGAAGAGAGAGTTGTTGAGTTACCTTTTGAGGAAGTTCCAGACTGCCTGGCTGTGATCGTAGCGCAGGGCTTCAATGAACTCCTGTACAAAGAGTCGCTTACGAGGGTACTTGCCAAAGTCCTTAACAACGACAATTATACAACAACAAAAACATCGTTATCATCACCAGCACCATAATCATCCTGGATCCATCCACAACATCAACAGTATGGCTATCCGTAACCACCATCTTCATCATTATTACCATCATCGTCGTCGTCATCATCATCTTCATCATTATTACCATCATCATCATCATCAACAACAACAACATCGTCGTCGTCCTCTTCATTGCCAATGTGAGCTCAGTAAACAGTCGAGATACTAAATCTAATAGTATATAAGGATCGCTTTGGTCATTCGACTGACCCACGATGACCACTAATCACTCGCATCCACTGATGTCCACTTCTCCCTCCATCCATCCACCTCTTAATGACTGTCCATCCGCCTTTCCGTCTCTCTCCATCTCTCTTCATGTCTGCCTCCATCTCTCTGTTTACCACGAACAATCCATCTCTTCATTCGCATACTCATCAACCAAGCCAATGGAAGTCTGCATGCCCATCCGTTTACTCATCTATCACTCTATCCATCCACCCACCCATACCCCCAACCCACCCACCCACCCATCCACCCAAACCCACCCACCCATCCATCCATCCATCCATCCATCCATCCATCCATCCATCCATCCATCCATCCATCCATCCATCCATCCATCCATCCATCCATCCATCCATCCATCCATCCATCCATCCATCCATCCACCCACCCACCCACCCACCCATCCACCCAAACCCACCCACCCATCCATCCATCCATCCATCCATCCATCCATCCATCCATCCATCCATCCATCCATCCATCCATCCATCCATCCATCCATCCACCCACCCACCCACCCATCCATCCCATCCATCCATCCACCCACCCACCCACCCACCCACCCACCCATCCATCCATCCATCCATCCATCCATCCATCCATCCATCCATCCATCCACCCACCCACCCACCCACCCACCCACCCACCCACCCACCCACCCACCCACCCACCCATCCATCCATCCATCCATCCATCCATCCATCCATCCATCCATCCATCCATCCATCCATCCATCCATTCTCTCAAAGATAGAGCACCTTTGCTGCGGTGTAGTCTTAGAGTAGATAGAATGTAGAGGTGTAGTTTCGTAGTAAATAGAATACAATTGTAGTTTCGCAGTTGATCATATAATGCAGGTGTATTCTGCCCTGCCATGGCAAAAGGAAGCAAGTCTAGTTTAAGGTGAAAATGACATATTGGTATCATTTTGGTTCAAGAAGCAAGTCCAACACAATCGTCTATATAAATAGTTATTATTGTATGTGGTTCTGGCGGAAAAGCAGAGGCAGAAAGAAGCATGTCCAAGTAGTACTGGAAAATTCCAAGGCAAAAAGAAGCATGTCCATTGTCCAACAACCAACTGTATGCATAAATTCAGACCGATGGGTGATGCCTGAGTTGTTTTTCGCATTTTTCTCAGAAACTAAAATTTGTGACTTGCTTCCTTTTGCCACGGCAGGGCAGTATAATTTTCGTAGTAAGTTGACGTACCATGTTGTGCTTGAGTATCCGGTGAACTAGAGGCATGTACAGCTGGAGAACGGTACTCGACAGTTGAGGATGTCGACAGTACTAGACAAACAAACAAACAAATAATAATAATAATAATAATCATCCACCAACCACCACCACCACCACCACCACCACCACCACCACCACCACCACCACCACCACCACCACCACCACCACCACCACACCACCACCACCACCACCACCATCACCAGTCCCTGATGCCAGCCATTTGGCTGCGATTGCTGCATTGTCCGCGGTTATTTGTCAAGTCCATTGCTCCCTATAGTGTTAGTCCAAGTGACGTCATGTCCTCATTTTATATTATCTATCCAGAGTATAGTCTTGGTCTGCCTTTCTTTCATTTTCCTTTGAATCTTGCAAGTGGTGCATTGAGTGGTATTCTGTCAACTGGCATTCTGCCTACATGGCCCAACCATCGGAGTCTTCGTTGAACGACCTTCTCCAGCAGATTCGTTTGGGTATACTATCTAAGAACTG